>KN485943.1:5040-17552 GCA_000787095.1 Periophthalmodon schlosseri
TAATAAAAAACCATCTTTCTTTAAACAATAGAATGTGACTTTCCACCATTAAACATAGTACTTTCTTTTATAATACCATGTGGGTTTATATCTGTGGAATCCCTCAGTTGTCCATGTAGGTTCCATAGTGGTCCTTAGACGTATACTAGTCTATGTGGCCTTAAACTTGTTCTGATACAGCTCAAGATCATTCTAAAGCTATTCTGGAAAGGTTCAGTTCTGTCTTGTGAATGTGACTTCAGTATCGATACTCACTAAAACTAGTAAAACGAAACTAGATACTCATTTGAGATCATTTAGTTTCTGATTTTTGATACTTTTGACAACCCTAATACTAATACTTCTTAATAATTAATTTGGATAGAGCCATAGACTACATCTTATTTGGAAAAAAAATATTGGAAAAGGAGGGTTTGTAATTGTAGATGCTGTAATCCTTTTATTGGAAAAGTCCTGGAAAAGTCCTGGAAAATCTCAAGCAAAGTCTGGGAACACTAGATTTTCTGCAAAATTGGACCACAGAGGCAGGACTCTTGGGTTTTATTATCACACACAAATAGTTGCAACCTTTGAAATGTGCAAATTTAAAATGATGAATTGTAACTTGACAGTGATGAGTCCTGCAGACGATGTATCAGCCTGTGAATATGTCATCCAGTTTCTCACAGCTGTGGATGTTTTCAGCTCGAGTGCCCAAGAAGATCCTCAAGTGCAAAGCCGTGTCACGAGAACTCAACTTCTCCTCCTCCGAGAAGCTGGAGAAGTTCAGGCTGGAACAGAAGGTCTTCTTCAAAGGGCAGTGTCTAGAAGGTAAGTCCTCCCAGCTCCTGTCCTCATCAGAGACGACTTAGCTATAGATGCTTCCTTCCCCATTGGTCCAACAATGTAGTATTTACTGATATGAAGCAATAACTAATATATAGAGAGATAACATTCACAATATAAAAAAAGGCTCAGATGACAAAGAATCAGTGTTGATGTTTCAACATTTTAAAAATCCTAATCCTTCGGAAAATTATCGTTATTTAAAGGTACAGTGTGCAACTTTCTGGAGGTGGCACGTCACTTGCATGATTCCATGGAAACAGAAAGTTAAAACCATACTTTGGAACATTCTGAAGCTGAAGATTGTAAATGGTTAATGCTAGAATGTTGGATCGGGAGAGACGGTCTGGGATCGGTCATTCAAAGTGATGACGTTTAGGAACAGGGTTATTTTTTAAAGTTAGGAAACGGGATATGGTTAAGGCTATGCTTAGGTAAATGGTAAAGGTTAGGGTTTAGGTTAAGTTTAGGAGCAGGATGATGTTAAGGTGAGGAAAAAGGTTAAGATTAGGAAAATGTTTTGGGTTAGTTAACATGTTAGCAGAAGTAACTTTAAAAACAGATTTCTCACATGCTAGCCTTATTTTAACTTGTACCACAAAATAAAACATAAAACAGTCAAAAATATGACATTGTAGAAGCTAACACATAACCGTGGCAACTTCCGTACCTCCAGACCAGAAGCTTTTGTTTGAGCATTTAGATAAGTGTGTGTTATACAGGCTGTTGTGACGTGATAAGCAGCACCCCGGCACTCACCCTCCTCTTTGTCCCACAGAATGGTTCTTCGAGTTTGGCTTCGTCATTCCCAACTCCACCAACACATGGCAGTCTCTGATTGAGGCCGCGCCCGAGTCACAGATGATGCCCGCCAACGTTTTAACGTGCGTCCTGTCCTGATCTTTCACCTGACCAGTTACACCTCACAGAAGGGCCAGGGATACACCGATCACAATCGCACTCGCTTACACATATGGACACTGTACAAGTGTTGTCATGATAATAAGATTTCGATACTAAAGAATTCACTCAATACTCGAAATTGATTACGATGGCACAATGAAGATAAAACATGCTCCTTTTTTAGTAGCAGAATGTAATTTTCATGCCCAAAATAATAGTACTTTCTTTATGTTTGTGGTCTTGTGGTCCATGTGGTCTTATACAACTTCTCATGCTCAAGATCAGAAAGCTATTCAGGAAATGTTCATTTCTGTGCTGTGAATGTGACTTTTTTAGTATCAATACCTAATCAAATGAGAATATAGTTTTAATATTACTTTTAGTATAATTTTAAATATGATTTTCAATACTTTTGGCAACCCTACATTGTACAGAGTATTACCTGCAGTTATTCTGTGTCAGACTGTACTATTACAGTTACGGTGAAAATCCGTCACACACACTAAGAATTATTACTACTACTACATTATATCACCATCTTTATGAAATCAAATGCTGTAAATAGTAAATAGTAGTCTGCATTTAGAATTGAACTATTGTTTTTGGATTGTTTAATTATATTTACTATATTACGTTATTTTCTGATCTTTGTTATGTTTCCTCATCACAAACAGACCTGGAGTTGTGTTTTGTTTCATTCACACAGGTTTAACACACAAACCCTGGCATATTTAGCTGAGTTCTTTACTCAAACATGAAACACTCCACTTTGTGATGTCATGTGGCAATACAAGAAGTGCTCCACTGTGTTTTTAAACTCTACACACCTTCACTAGAATCATTTGGATGATTTCAGATCTGGAATTTCCAATCTCTAAAGGTAAATGGTAGCTGTTACATCGCAAGGTGGAACAGCATTCTGAGCTTTGGAGATCTAGGCAAGAGGATTATAACATGACTAAAAGCTCACAAGAGTCAATTTTGTGTAATATAGCACCTTTAAACATGTGGTTGCTTCAGGAATTGATGATTCTTCTAAAATTGGTAGTCTGTTCTGCAGTTTAGAAGTGCTGGTCCCACATTACACAGTCATTCACTCCCAGTCCCAATCTATCTCTCTCTCTCATCTATTCATCTATCCATCTCTATTCATGTATATCTCTATCTATCGATCAGTCTTTTTCTGTATCCATTTATCTATCTACCTCTATCTATATATATCCACGTATCTCTATCCATCCATCTCTCTAATCCTAATGTGCTCTTAACTCCGGACTCTCAGACTGTTGTAATGTTAGAAATAAATGGCCTCTAACAGGGTGTAATTGTGGCGTTTGTCCTCCAGGGGGAACGTCATCATCGAGACCAAGTTCTTCGACGACGACCTCCACGTGAGCACCTCTAGAGTGCGCCTGTTCTACGTGTGACCCGGGCCCCCAGCTGAGGCCCCTGGACTGCGGGCCCTCAAGGACTCTTCACCGTTTAAACTCAGGGGAGCGCCTCATGATTCCTGTGTGTCACTGCTTAGTCTGTCTCAGCTGTGTGACTGCAGCCGCACATGGACTACCCGTTCACCACTTCACCCGGGCCCCTTCTCAAAGTGGACACGTCTATCTGACATTTGAGGCGCATCCCATTTCCGCACCTCCTCACAGCCTTCACTCAGTTAACATTCATAAATATCCTCCTCTATGAGCCTGTCTCCTCTATGACCTTGTCTCCTCTGCCCCTGTCTCTTCTGCCCCTGTCTCTTCTGCCCCTGTCTCCTTAGTGGGTGACAGGCGGCTGAGGTAGCTTTTAGGCTGTGAAGAGGTGAGCAAACAGAAATGAGATGCGGCCACATTTCACCGTCACTGCTTTGTGCATTTACAGTAGTACTGACTCATTTTGATCGTGTTTAGAACAAGTTGTGTGCATCTCCAGAGCTGCTGCAGGAGTGTAGAGTTAGCCGACCGGAGTTTGGAGTTTGGAGGACAGATCTTACACATTGGGATTTGATGCTTTTTGTTGAGTGCAGTTGTTTTCTCTATTGGTCGTCTTCCAAATGGTTGTGAATGTAGGATCTATGTGAGCGGCCACTGCTGGACTAGCCCTGTGTCTGACCCGTCTCACTGTAACATATGTAAAGGTGGCTCTTTTCTAGTTACTATGTCCAAGCGTTTTTAGCCAACTGTATAATATGCTCGCCTCCATTGTTGTTTATAGGTTGTGAAATAAAATATGAAGTATGTAAAATCAGGTGTTTCTATTGTAGTTTTGTGCGATTTTCTGATCTGTTATAATGTTGTTTCCTCATTAAAAAACATACCTGGAGTTGTGTTTTGCTTCATTTACATGTTTAACACACAAACCCTGCATATTTAGGCTGGGTTCTTCTCTGACAGAAAACACTCTGTTCCACCTTGTGATGTCATGTAGTAATACAGGAAGTGCTCCACTGGGTTTTTAAACTCTATACACCTTCACTAGAATCATTTGGATAATTTCAGCCCTGGAATGACCAATCTCTGCAAAATAAGATGTTAACTTGAAAACTACTATTTCATGACATCACAAGGTGGAACAGAGCATTTTGAGCTTTGGAGATGTAGACAGACATGTTGAAGTGTTACTCAAACATGTATGAATGAAACAAAACACAACTCCGGGTATGTTTTTGATGAGGTAACAGCATTATAACATGACTTAAAGCTACAAGAATTTTACATAATATAGAGCCTTAAATGTCTCCATACTCTTTCTTGGATAGGCCTGTTACAATAGTCACTGTATTTACTGTATGAAAAATGAATTGGTTTTGAACCCACTTTGCTTATCATTGTTAAACAACGTACAGTTGAAACCAGAAGTTTATATACACTATATAAAAAAACATACACTTTTTTCCCTCACTGTCTGACATGAAATCAGACTCAACTTTTCCTGTTTTAGAAATAATTTTGGCAATCCTAACTGACCCATTTGCTAAATGCCAGAATAATGAGAGGCTTATTTTTAGACCATTTTTCATAATTTTCTTCAAAGTCAAAAGTTTACATACAGTAAAATTACTATGCATTTAAACAATTTGGGAAAACCCAGCCTTTGGAAGCTTCTGCTAGGTTTACTGACAACATTTGAGTTCATTAGAGACACACCTGTGGATGTATTTGAAGGCACACCTGAAACACACTGCTTCTTTGTGTAACATCATCAGAAAGACAAAAAGAATCAGCCAAGATATCAGGAAGAGAATTGTGGACTTGCACAAGTCTGGTTCATCCTTAGGTGCAATTTCCAGATGCCTGAAGGTGCCATGTTCATCTGTTCAAACAATTATACACAAGTATAAAGACCATGGGATATAAAAAAACATACACTTTTTTCCCTCACTGTCTGACATGAAATCAGACTCAACTTTTCCTGTTTTAGAAATAATTTTGGCAATCCTAACTGACCCATTTGCTAAATGCCAGAATAATGAGAGGCTTATTTTTAGACCATTTTTCATAATTTTCTTCAAAGTCAAAAGTTTACATACAGTAAAATTACTATGCATTTAAACAATTTGGGAAAACCCAGCCTTTGGAAGCTTCTGCTAGGTTTACTGACAACATTTGAGTTCATTAGAGACACACCTGTGGATGTATTTGAAGGCACACCTGAAACACACTGCTTCTTTGTGTAACATCATCAGAAAGACAAAAAGAATCAGCCAAGATATCAGGAAGAGAATTGTGGACTTGCACAAGTCTGGTTCATCCTTAGGTGCAATTTCCAGATGCCTGAAGGTGCCATGTTCATCTGTTCAAACAATTATACACAAGTATAAAGACCATGGGAATGTCCAGCCATCATACAGCTCAGGAAGGAGACGCGCTCTGTGGCCCAGAGATGAACTTGCTTTGGTCTGAAATGCGCATATCAACCCAAGAACAAAAGTAAAAGACCTTGTGAAGATGCTGCTGAAGCTGGTAAGAGTTTGTCATTATCCACAGTGAAACGAGTACTGGACCAACATGGGCTGAAAGGCCACTCTGCAGGAACAAGCCATTACTCCAAAAGAAACATAAAAAAAGGCAGATTACAGTTTGCAAATGCACACAGGGACAAAGACCTTAATTTTTGGAGACATGTCCTGTGGTCTGACCAAACTAAAAAGGAACAGTGTGATTGGTCTAACAGGTATCCACATTTAAAACTCCGCCCATGCAGCCAGGAGCCTGGCTGTAATCAAGGCAGTCTTCCATAATGTCACTAAATACTTGAAATTGCAGAGGCCACAGAAAGCTGCAAATGTACCTAGTTTGCACTACAGTTGCAAAATGACGACTAGGAACAGTAGATAATGCTCTTAAAACACCATATACACAGTTTAGTTGCAAAAAAGTGAATTTAGTGTTTTGTTCCACATTAAAATCGTTATATTGACTCATCTAGTATTTTTAAATATTCACTTAAATTCGTCTAGAATATGCCCAGGGTTGCATTCTGTAGTTCTCAATTAAAAGTGAAAATTCATGAATGGTCACTCAGTTTATTACATTTTGTAGCAGTTTTGCAGTAATTATAATGAACCATAAGACAAATGTCCATTACCTCTTTTGGGCTTAATCAGTTATACAAGTTTAATGATTAACAGCTCCAGACGATGCTAAATGGGTGAACTGGGTGATCCTGTTTTGTGTTTGAGGTGCGATGGGCGGACAGTGAAACCATGTGTGTGCTACAGAGAGACTTGTGTTTTAACAGTGGTGCTAGCTCAGGATTAAACACTAAGTGGATTATAGTGTTCAGAGGCTGACAGGAGCAGGCCGACAGAAGAAAGCTGAAGGATCACAGGTGCAGAGGGAACACAGCGCCACACACTGGTCCCTCTGAGCAGCACACACTCAGACAGCTTGTTTTTTTTTATACAGGTTTATTACATAAAGTCTTTATAATACATTAGAATTATATTACAAGGTGCGCCTCACAGTCGCGGGGGTCCGGTCAGCCTCCAACCTTCCTGTTTGCCCACTTTAGTGAAGTATGCCAAAGTGCCCAGAGCCAGGCATGCCGACGTCCCGGTCATGGGATTGTGGGCTGTAAGAACAGTTCATTTGTATTGTTAATTTAACTTTCAATGATGAGAAATATGCACAAAAACATTAAACCATGTTTAGCGAATTTGATTCTGGTTAATTTGTTGTTAAACTATTTAAAATTAAATCAAGATTATATTGCTAAATTTTAAAGCTTAAGTTTTTTCCAATCAGTTATTTTAGCAGTTATTTTTTAGAGAGACTGGATATTGTAATAATTTGTAGGTCAGGGGTCGGGAACCTTTTTAGCTGAGAAAGCCAAAAAAGTTATATATTTTAAAATGTATTTCCGTGAGAGCCATATAATATTTTTTAACTCTGAATACAACTAAATGTGTGAATTTAAACAAGACCAACAATTTTAGAGTATAAGAAGTCTATGAATGTATTCTTCTTTTTAATAATGTTGTATACTGAAGCTATCCAATACATAAAATACTTCTTACAATTAATACAACTTCTATTGCTGCATGGTTTAGCTGATGGCTTTGTAGTCTGGTTGATACGTGGTGAGGTTAAGTTTCATGCAGGTGTCGAGGCTTTCATCTGTTAAACGTGATCGTAGGTTGCTCTTGATGTTTTTTAGATGCGAGAACGGCTGCTCACATGCTTACGTAGAGCCAAGCATGGTCAATACGGCAATACTCACACGCTGCAGTGTGTGGTAAGTGACAGGAAGCTCGTTACAAGTTTTGACAATCAGCTGGTCTGCGGGTTGAAGTTTTTCCATTTTTGGTCCAATTGTGTTTGCTTGCTAGCTCTGCTTGCTGTCGTGCAAGTCTTACCAAATCTTCATTCAGTGATTTGAATTTATTCACCCACATGTCTGAGGCCTTTAGGTCAGCAACTTCTACCTCAAAATCTCTGATAGAGACACCAGGGATGTAACTCAGGTCAACTTTGTCCACTGCACACTCGTGTGGATGAGTGATGAACTTAAAAAGACAAGTGTGCTCACGAAATTCTCAGAAGCGTTTGAATGACTGCAGGAGATTAGATGTGAAGCTAGCTGCTGGAGATCAAAATGTGGAGCAGGGTCACTTGCTGTGCAGGCATCTTTAAATTCTCTCTGTTTTTCAAAGTGTAATAAACGACCCGTTTAAATATCTAGGATAAAGAGCTCCAGCTTGTTTTCAAATGCAAACACTGCTTGTTCAAGAGATAAGAGTGTATTTCCAATGCCTTGCATTTTCACACTGAGCTGGTTCAGATGTGTCCACAAGATAGTAAACCTTCAGCTTATTAGCTGAAGCTTATTAGCTTATTAGCTAGCTCAGGATGCTTGATGTCTTTCATTTCAAGAAAAGTCCAGATTTCGTAAAACAGCTAAGCACCTTCCCTCTTGACAACCAACTCACATTGCTATGCAAGAGCAGGCTGGAATAATTACTCCCAACTTCATCCAGCAGTGTTTTAAACTGGCGATCATTTAAAGCTTGAGCAACAATAAAGCTGACAATGCAAATGACCAGTGATATCACTTCACCAACCTCCTTGTCACACAGTTGAGTACAAAGCGCCTCCTGATGTAAAATGCAATGAAACTTAGGATAGGTCTATTTTCATTTTCACAAAGAAGCGCTACAAATCCTCTGTTTTTCCCAACCATACACGGCGCTCCATCGCTACACACTGAAATAAATTTATCCATCTGAAGATTTTTTTCTTTTGCAAACTCCATGAAAGACTTGAATAAATCCTCTCCTCTTGTTGATGCTTTCATTGGCAAAACAGCAAGACTTTTCTCACACAGTGTGTCACTGACAGCAGACCTTGCAATCACACTGAACTGGGATAAATGGCTTATGTCTGTTGACTCATCCAAAGCGAGGGAAAAATAATAATAATAAGTCGCTGCATTTATGTCCTTCACTTGTTTTTCCTCCACTTGATTTGCCATCATGATGGTAAGATCGTGAACAGTTCTTGCTGACAAAGGCATGTCTTTTATTCGTTTGATTATCTTATTTTTATTCGTTAAGTCATCAAAGTTCATTAGCCACATCAAGCATGAATGTTTTGACAAACTCGCCATCTGCAAATGGCTTTCCATTCCTCACTATTGCTAAAGAACCAGCAAAGCTAGTCGAATTCCCATCACCTTGTTGGGTCCATACGCAGAGTTGCTGCTGACTGACTTGTACTCTGTTTAGTAGTTCTTGGCAGCCTTCTTCCTATTGTCCCCCACTGGATATTTCGATACAAATGTGGCATGGCGTGTGTCGAAGTGTCGCTTTATATTTGACCGTTTCAGCTACGAAATTTCATCATTGCATATTGGACACAGCACGGTCCTTGCTCTCTCCACAAAGGCAAATTCCTCTGTCCATCTGTGCTGAAATGCACGGTACTCCTCATCTTTTTTTTTTTTGTTTTTGCTATCTTCTTTGTCAAAAGAGTTTGCTTTGCATAAATCAGTTAGCTGACCTCACAATGACTCGTGTGGGCTACAGCATATTAACCAATAAAAATCAAGGTGTTGGACACTCCCCTATCCCAAAGCACAGATGTTATTGGCTCCAGCGCAACCCTGAGCAGGTGCGGTAAAACATTAATGTATGCATTAAAATGCACAAGATTTTTTTTTTTTGTGATGATTATTTTTAACACTGTGATTTCTGTAATGTTTTACTTGAATATCAGCGGATTTATTCATTACTTATTGTGTTAAGAAATGTCAGCTGAGATTTATCTGAGAACCAGATGCAGTCATCAAAAGAGCCACATCTGGCTCACGAGCCATAGGTTCCCGACCCCTGTTGTAGGTAATAATATTTCAGTAGGCGTGAACTGAAGAAGCATTAAGGGTAAAGTCACTGTACCAGAGTTTTGACAATAAGAGATACCAAATGTACAAATTTACATACTGTTTGTGTGATTATAAAATAACTCAATAAAATAACTAGAAAATTTGGTGCTGTCAGCCTCTGGTGGCCACAGTGCAGAAGGATTCACGTTGAAATGGACAATTTTTAGGAACCATTTTGTTTAAATGAGATCCTATTGTGATTTTTCTGGGAGATTGTTTTTTTCCTATTTCAATGTCAGTCAATGTTTACATCTTTAACACTTGCATGATGTTTAGATTTTCTCTCAAGTGAACAATGAAATGAAGCCCTTTAACGAACACAAGAAATAACCAGTACACAAACACAATACAAACACTTCTGCAGAGGCCTTAACTACTGTACAAAACAGAACATTAAGTTCTCTGGGGTAAGAAGTAAAACAAAATAACATTACAACATTGCTGGACGGCATGTGTGTGTAAGAGTATGTGTAAGGTGAGGGGGTGCACTCACTGCGGGCCCCCAGGAAGGCTCCTGAGGCACAGCCTCCAATGAAGTAGTTGAGTGGGTCGTCCGGGGTCCCCCGGGCCTGGGCGCTCAGACAGGTGGCCATACCAAAGATGGCCCCCAGAGAGGCTGCACAGCACAACACACAAACATCACACACTTTACTTACAATACAACATTTTTTTTTTATAAATACCTAAGTCTACGAATCATAGTGACAGTGTGTGTGCGAGTTTGTGAGGAGTCTTACCCATAGTGACGGTGGTGCTGGTGGTCCTCTGTAAAGCTGCCATGGCTGACTCAGGCTGGAAGGCTACGATGTGATAGGCCGATCCGACGAGACCTACAGAGACACATGTTAGAACAGCTACAGGACTCAGAGCCACACAGAAGCTCTCACCAGTCTAACTACAATACAAATCTGGGAACCTTTGAGAAACACCAGGAGGACAAAACAGAAACACATGCTTGAGCAGACACGAGATCCACTGAAACCACGACAGATTTGACCATTTTACCTGTTCCTGCCCAATGTGCACTGACCTACAAAATCTAGAAATGCCCTTTGAGAAATGAAAAGAAAGTAAAGAAGTACAAGGTTCCAATTCTAACAATATGGGTTAAGGTCCAAAATGTGTCTTTCCGCACGTTATCACCTAAAAACAATGTGCTTATTTGTGTGGAGATATTCTGTTTAAAAAGGCCAATAATGTAAACATCAGATACTTGCTGCAGTCTGCTCTTGCATTTATATATTGGATTGCCTAGAAAGTTCCCTCTCGGAGCAGGGGTTTCTCTATATTTTCAAATATTTAATCATCAAGGGAAAGATACTGAGGCACGTTTGGTCTAAGGCTCTGCCTGACCCATGGCACGGAGCAGTCAGGTGCTAAACTTTCAGACATACAGCTGTTTTGAAGCCAAACATGCAAGTGATGAGCCGGTACTCACCCAGGTGTATGTACTCAAGTAAGAGCATCGATCTTATACTTTCATTTGGTAAAAGTATTTCTCACTGCTCGGCTGTACCAGTTGAGGCCCATGTAAACAGACTTGGAGCAGCACTAGCATTAGCATTAGCATCGTTAGCACTGGGTTTTACAGCGGTGGATCCTCCTGACAGCAGCCGGTCTCAACGCGCTGTCCCCCGGTGCGCACTCACCTAGCGCCGTGCCCAGTTTGGTGGTGATCCATGTCTTCTCCACACACGCCGTGCCCTCGGGAGTGTCCCAGTAGCCCATCTCTGCGCTGAAGTGACGGACTCAAGGACGGAGCTTCTGCCCTTCCGGCCTCCGCTGTGCTGTGTTGTGGAGAGCTGTGTTGGGTTAGAGCGGCCGCTGCAGGGCACCCGGGTTACTGCACAGGCCTGGAGGGACCATAGCGCTCATTTATGGCATTAATTTCTTGGAGCATGAATGGTCACTACCTAGACCCCAGCACCTGCAGCCAATCATTGATCAGTGCTAGTGCAGCCTCTGCACCTCTAAAGGTTCTGAGCTTTCACATGAGGCCTGTCCATATACTGAGAAAGAGAAAAACTTCTATGTGTCCTCTATCTGCAGGTTAAAGCACTGGCAACCCAGGTTCAGTTGTGATTGTAGTACCCTTTTAAAATTGTGCTGAATTTTTAAGTACTTTGAAATCCCTCTTAAGCCAAATAATATTGATACTTTGCAGCTGATGTCCTCAACATTCCCTGGGGTGTGAGGCTAACTCTAGGCACTGCTCCGATTCCCGAGATGAAGCTGGCAACCTTCTCTGCCACAAAGCACAACCCCCAAATACATAAAGTTTCGAGCTTTGTCAAAAGCTACACTAAGTGAACAGTTTTATTTCCACGCGGGCCTCAGCAGGCCTCAGGTTGGTGACCCCTTGACATTTTGAAAATGTACAAAAATTATTTGAATTGTAAGTCCTGACATGCATCATTCTAATAAAGAATAGAAAAAACAAATACCACCCAGACTTTAAAAGCAAGTGAGAGATAATGCCAGGTTGCTCCTCAGTGTTTAACAACATCTGTTGGTGGCTAAAACATCTGGACACTAAATCACTCTGTAGAGAATCATACAGAAAGAGAACTTAGTCAATTTTGTTATCTATTTTTGCACATATTACACTTCTTTGGCGCACAGACACTGGCAGAAGCACATTAAGGCAAGCTTTAGATAGGTGTGCAGTGAATCAAGGGCCAAACCTAATGACAGTCAGCACATACAAATGAGCTTCTGACTTGACTTAAAATATTAGGAAGTAGACAGGGTTGGCCTTTTTCCTATCTCCTGATTGTCTTTTCAATACAAAATTGAATTAAAATAGATTAAAATCTCAGAGTTTCCTCACGGGTCAGATAAGGCAAGGCAAATGTATTTGTATAGTGCAATTCGTACACATAGTCGTTCAAAGTGCTTTACAGAATAAGAAA
>KN485944.1:0-17182 GCA_000787095.1 Periophthalmodon schlosseri
TATTTAATGCTATACAGTGGAACATTAACGGATTGATATGTGTAGCCCTCTGAATAGAGTTCTACACATCAGTCTGGGACAGATTACATTTCAGGTTTAATGCCAGACTGTCGAACATTCTAAGCAAAACAATAAGATCTCCATGGAGACAGGCCCCTCCAATAGAAAATTTACACAGTGCACCTTAGAAATCCAATTATTAGCTCCTCTTATGTCACATTTGATATTTAATGCCATACTGTGGAACATTCTGCGCAAAAAATACATCTCTTTTTAATGAACTAACCATTAAAAAGTTACACAGTGTAGCTTTAATGAACTAACTAACTAACTATAAACTCCTATCGTGCCCAAGATTACATTTGATGTTTAATGCCATACTGTGGAACATGTTAGGGCAAAACAATTACATCTCCATGGAGACAGGTCCCTCAACTAGAAAAGTTACATAGTGTAGCTTTAAAGAACTAACTATTAACTCCTGTTTTGTCTCAGATGGCATTAGTTTTCAGTAGTAGCTTGTCTAATTATGTGTTGCGTTGCGTAGCGTAGCGTTGCGTAGCGTTGTGTACCGTAGCGTTGTGTACCTCTGGCTGGTCGAGCAGCATCTGCCAGCTGTCCTCCAGGCTGAGCTCCGCCTCCTGCTCCTCCTCCTCCCACGAGTCCTGGTGAAAGGCCAACTGACGAGGGACCTTGGGCAAACCGAACACCGAGTACGAGTGGAGCTTGTTCTGTAGCTGCTCCACGCGGTCCACCTCCTGAAACAAACACAAAATATACAGTTGGACTTAGATTTGAATGAGGATTTAAATGTAATTGGGATCAGGATTTAGTCATGTGATCAGTTTGGGTCTTTTTAATGCAGTGGTCTACAGCCAATCCTCTGTCAGGAAAAACATGAGGTTTGGAGCAGAATTCAGAGTTTGGAGGAAGAACTTTGTCTGTTTTTTGTGTTAAATTGTTCAGTCTGTGTTAATCCCTCAGTCGTTCAGGTACGAGCCGTAGTAAAAGAAATAATATATTCTGTCAACTGGACGACTGCCGCTTCTTCTGGACCAGAACTGAGGAAGCGGCTTGGATGAGCAGGGAAACCTCTTCACTCAAATACATTTTTTGGCCAGATGAATTTTTCTTTTACTATAAATGGTGCGGTGTTTATGTTGAGAAAATTGACATCGAAAGACACAAAATAAAAACATTTAAAAGTCTAGATTTTAAAAAATGTGAACATGTTTTTTTGTAATATCACCCAACCCTAATTTGAACAGGCTAATAGAATAAAAATATACAGTGATAGACATTGTGAGAGTAACTTACAGCTTTATTTTTTTTATTTTTATTGTAAACACAGAATTTTGTGACCAAAATGTATACCATTTTATTGATTGCAAAGTTATTATGCCATATTTGAAAAGTAGTATTTGATATAAGTCTTGGACTTTCCCTGTCAGATCCTCTCAGTCTTTAACACACTTTAAGGCTACACTGAAACCCCACCTCTTCTCCCTGGCATTTAACACCAGGATATACAGGTGTTTTATTGATTCTTTGCCCATATGTCGTATTTTATGTGTATCTGTTTTTGTTGACTTTTGTGTGAAGCAGGGCAGCTTAAGTTGTATTTTAAATGTGCCACATAAATAAAATTGAATTGGGAAAATTATAACTGCACCACAATAATATGGTACTGCTAAACTTGGATACCATTTTAACCCCCTTTAACCTTAAATGGGTTTGAAAATGCGAGTCTGAGCGCTCTCATTCGGCTCTTCCTGTATAAATAAAAATAAATAAAAAAAGACATAAAAAAAATAAATCTGATGTTCTTTGTGTGTCGACTGTCTGGACACTGCACTGGATTTGCATGTAGATCAGGTTGGCGTCTCAAATATTGAATCCACGGGTAAAACGCGGTCCGCGCTTTTGTTAAGTGTGACAGACGTAATGCGGTTATGAAAATGAGCTTTGTGCTTTGAGGCGACGGTAACAATGGAAGGGCCAGGAGGGGGGGGCTACGCATACGTCAACCTTAAGGGCAGCTACATGACAAAATCAACTTAAAAAATACAAGTGATACAGTATCGTGCAATAAAATACATTTGTAGAGACGTAACTATTGGTGCGATCACACTTGTTCTGGTTTGAGGCCAGTTTAGTCTTGATGTGGACCTGGTCTGGGGCTTTTCTAGACCTGGTTTAGTCCTGGTTTAGTCCAAGTGTAGTTACGGATACAGTTCCAGTTTTGATCATGGTGTTGTATATATTTGACTTATTGTGAAAATAGCCAGACAAATGTGTTATCAGGACAGTTCTAGTTCATCCCCATATTTGTTTCTTCTACGCTACTCATAAGACCATAGTTATATACTTATATAGACATTGAAACAGCAAAGGATCATGGTCTACGTAGTTCCCTTTGCTTTTTAACAACTGAAGCAAAACAATTCATTTAAGACGTGGCTGATTAATATTACAGAATTGGCAAGAAACTAATAAATATAATAAAGCCTTTGTCACGGGAAAGTGTGGCCAAATATTCAACATAAATACAACAACAACTGGCACAACAAAAATATTACTAAAATGAAAAAAAAAACAAAAACTACCACTACTACTACTATCACTACCATCACTATTACCATCACTACCACTACCACCACTACCACCACTTTACTACTATCACTTTACTACTACTACTTCTCTACCACTACCACTACTACAACTACTACTACTGCTACTAGTCTTCACTACTTTTCAATTTGCCCAATCAAGCACTTTCGTAACAACACAAGAGCAAACGTATTGTCAAATTACATCTGAAATGCCACTCATAAATCAAAGTAACATGGTTAGCGAGCGGCGGCCCGTGTTTATAATGGGTTGAGCTGTAGGCCCTTGGGTGTTTGGGGCTCCTCTGTGTTTGAATAGAGACGATGGGTGAGTGACGGGTGAGTGACGGGTGAGTGACAGGTGAGTGACAGGGACTGGCTCCATCTGACATCTGGCTCTGCTCCGGCCCTGACCTCTCCGTAGAAACACAATAGAAGTGTGTTTGGGCTGTGTGCTGCACAGCTCTATGTGACACTGTGAAGAGGCTAATTCACGCTCAGTATATTCAACACACTCAGTCTGGTGCAAGATAATAGAGCTTTGGGTGGTGTTGCTAGTTTTTGTTCCAACGGTTTAACAACTTCCTATTCGCATGAATGATCGCATGTTTTCCGATCATAGACTCCATTTTGAGGACTTTAAGAGGCCATGTTACGCCGTTTTCTGATCTATGTTATAATGTTGTTTCCTCATCACAAACAGGCCTGGAGTTGTGATTTGTTTCATTCACACACGTTTAACACACAAACCTGCATATTTAGGCTGATTTCTTCTCTCAAACCACCTTGTGATGTCACTGTGTTTTTAAACTCCATGCAGCGTCACTAGAATCATTTGGATAATTTCAGCCCTGGATTTGCCAATCTCTACTAAACAAAAGGTAAAATGTAGCTGTTAACTTGAAAACTATGGCTTCATGACATCACAAGGTGGAACAGAGCATTTTGAGCTTTGGAGATGTAGACAGACTAATAATAAAGGGTTATTCAAACGTGTGTGAATGAAAAAAAATTTAACTCCACGTACGTTTTTGATGAGGTGACCACATTATGACGTGGCTAAAAGCTAACATTTTGTGTAATATAGGACCTTTACAGAAAAATCCACAAATGCTGAAACTGATCAATTCAAATTAGAGACGACGAGGTTCATCGCTGCCCTATATTTAGCAAAGCACATGACAAAATCTGCATGATACAAGAGATATTAAATTTGCCAGCTTCAAACTCAATTAAACACCATGGGAACAAAAGAGGTTGTCATTTCTTTCCCAGAAATACAGCAATTCCACACACGAAAATACATTTTTAATGTGGGCCTGCGGATCCGACTGCTCTCCCAATGATGTTTATGTCGAGAGCGGGATTCGAACCGCCAACCTTAAGGTCGGTTGACAAATGTCGTCCGACTGAGCTACTGCTCCATTAGTCTGGTGCTGTAAATAGTGGGAGCAACTTTGTCCCATGGCAGATTTACCTTATTTTTCCGTTCAGTTTTAGAATTTAGCATCAGGGTATTTTAGATTTTCCTGTACGATTTTCTCTTTGTGCTAAATAGTTGAGTGAACGGAAAGTATGTGAGCCGACAGGTCAGGAGACTCCAAGAGGAAATTACCTCAGAGCTGCTAAGGGACTTCTGCCTTCCTGCCCCGCCCCTCTCCCTCCTCCCACTCCATTTGCACCTCGCCCTCCGTCCATCTGCTCCTCTCCCTCCTCCCTCGTGCCCCTCTCCGTCGTCCCATCTGCCCCCATTCCTCTCTCTTCTGCTGCTGTTGCTACTGTGGTGTTTGCCTTTTAATGCTCTTAATGAGACAAGTCTGGGCAGATAACACATCCCCACTGCGGCGGTTTGCAAACTGTGGTACGCTGGTTTATTCTGGTGGTGGCTCGTTAAGACCTGAATTAGACCTAGTTTAGACCTGGTTTAGACCTGATTTAGACCTGGTTTGTTGTTGAGAATAGATGTGATTTAGTGCTTCTTTGGAACTTTTGAATCGGCCATGTTGAGTCTGTAAGTTCAACTATTAAGTCCAGTTTCCGACAGTTAGTCCTGGTTTTGTAAACTGTGGTAGGTGATGCTTCTACTGGAAGTGCTAGTAGAATTTTACTTGAGCTTTTAAGTCCAAGTTCAGTTTTAAACAGTACTGGTTTTGCCTGTATTTAGTCCTGGTTTAGTGCTGGATTAGTTCTGGATTAGTCCTGGTTTTGCCTGTATTTAGTCCAAGTTTAGTCTGGTTTTAGTCTGGTTTTAGTCCGGGTTTAGTCCGGGTTTAGTCCGGGGTCAGCCCACGTTTAGCACAGGTCTAAACATGGATTGTATCTGTATTTCTGGACATTTAGCTTGATTGTCTTTACAACAGAGAACAGTTTTAGTACAGTCCTGGTTCAGTCCTGGTTCAGTCCTGGTTCTGTCCTGGTTCTGTCCTGGTTCTGTCCTGGTTCTGTCCTGGTTCTGTCCTGGTTCTGTCCTGGTTCTGTCCTGGTTCTGTCCTGGTTCTGTCCTGGTTCTGTCCTGGTTCTGTCCTGGTTCTGTCCTGGTTCTGTCCTGGTTCTGTCCTGGTTCTGTCCTGGTTCTGTCCTGGTTCTGTCCTGGTTCTGTCCTGGTTCTGTCCTGGTTCTGTCCTGGTTCTGTCCTGGTTCTGTCCTGGTTCTGTCCTGGTTCTGTCCTGGTTCTGTCCTGGTTCTGTCCTGGTTCTGTCCTGGTTCAGTCCTGGTTCAGTCCTTGTTTAGTCCTGGTTTAGTCCTGGTTCAGTCCTGGTTCAGTCCCGTTTATACTTGAGAGTAACTTGAGTTTACCTTTCCGAACGGCCCTACTCCTGCGTTGGAGCTGAAGAAGCCACTGAAGCGACTGGCTGCTCTGTTCTTCCACGTGTCAGGTCCGACAGGTCCGGCAGGTCCAGGGGGCAGGGACAGAGACCCCATCTGCCCCCCCTGCCCCAGAGCGTCAGGGGTCGGGATGTTCGCCTCCCCCAAAAACTCCGTCATGTTCTTCCTCCGCCTCGCCTGACCCTGGAAAACACAACACAACACACAACTTAATTCCAAAGTGTTCAAATATTCTGTAATAAAGTCACAGAATACATTACACTTTGGTGCATTACGAATTCACTTCTCAGTTATGATCACGCCACCTCACGAGGAAAGTGGGCAAAGTGTCTTGCCCAAAAACAAAATATACAATGCGAGTAGCAGGGACTGAACGGCCAACCTTTGAGTTAATGGATTGATCTTATAATAATCCATTGCATTCATAAAAGATTCAACAACTTAACAAAACAGCAGAGCGGAAACATTCAACTGCGTGTTCCAAAACCAAAACAACTTTTCAAACTGGAGTCTGGTTTATTAAGGAAGGATAATATGCTTTTAATCGTTTTACTAAACCAATCTTGCTCCAGCTGGGGATAGAATTGTATATTTAACTACTTTTAAAACATTGTAAACATCTATAATTTCACTCCCAGTACATAATCTCATTTGGTTGACAATGACACCAAAAACAAAACTGAAAAAATATCTCTTGAGTTGTTTGTGATGTTAGGGGAAAACCTTGACCATTTCCTGTCAGACGGAGGGACAAGGACAAAGCGCCGGATCGGAGGAATATTCAGGGATAAACAGGAAAAGTGGGGGGATTCTGCGCTGTAGGTAACATCATCATCCATTTTAAAAACAGAGGAGGGAAGAGCGCTACTTCCTGTCAGCAAACGCACATTACATCATCGGGGCACCAGGGTCGTCCCATTACACAGATATGACGAATCTGAGCTATTGTTTCAGTTTTATTGTTGAAGCTGTCAGCAACTGAGCCACTTCCACTCTACAAACTACTTACTACAGACTACAAAACTGACTCTTGTGAGCTTTAAGTCATGTTATAATGTTGTTACCTCATCGAAAACATACCTGGAGTTGTGTTTTGTTTCATTCACACATGTCTGAGTGACCCTTTATTATTAGTCTGTCTACATTTCCAAAGTTTACAATGCTCTGTTCCACTTTGTGATGTCATGAAGCGGTAGCTTTCAAGTTAACAGCTGCTTTTTACCTTTTGCTTAGTAGAGATGGGCAATTCCAGATCTGAAATCATCCAGATGAGTCTAGTGAAGGTGTGTGGAGTGGAGGACTTCCTGTATTACCACATGACATCATAAGGTGGAACAGAGTGTTTTCAGTTTCAGAGAAGAACTCAGCCTAATTACACAGAGTTTGTGTGTTTAACGTGTGTGAATGAAACAAAACACAACTCCAGGTCTGTTTGTGATGAGGAAACAACATTATAACATACATGCAGATCAGAAAATAGTGTAATATGGGCCCTTTAAGAAATATCACAAAAGAAATCTAACCAAGATGCCAGTCCATGAGTTTTCAAATTTTCATCATGTTGGTACTTATGGGCAAGATCTAGCGCCTCCATGTTTATACAATTAAATAAAGCGCACCACAAATTAGATTATACTTGAGAAAAACAATTTCGTTCCAATTTTATTAAGAGAGAAAGTAACCTGTGAACTTCAAAGTTAGAAAAATCAGCACTAAGACTTTTTGTCGTTCCTGCAGTGAGTGTCTGTGTTATAAAGTCCGTCAGCTGACCCTCTCCACTCACACAGCACTTTACACTTCACAGGCTCGGGGCGAGTAAACAAACAGGGGCCGTGTGGTATCTGAGGAAACAGTTGTTTTTACCGTCGAGAGTCAGACCAGAGGAATCTCACATTCTCCGCTGGGGGCCAACGACCCTAAACTCCAGGGACCGCATTCCACAACAGTGACAAAAGTTTAAACTGAGCGAAACATTCTTCTGAGTGACAACAGGAGCCTCTCAGCTCTACGCCAAAATGCGGTGACGTCAAACGCGCGCGTCAACAAACACAACAGGAGAACTCATTATTAAAGGTGCAGTGTGGGACTTTCTGGGCTCCACGGAAACAGAAACGTTAAGACCGTACTTCTGAACATTTTCCACAGCGATAGATATGTTTTATAGCAAAATGTGGAATGTTATAGCCAAAGGAACAATATTTCCATGGAGACAAGCAGGAGGAGGTCCTAATCCAGGTCAAATTAGAGTCAGGTTTGTGGAGATGCAAGCTTGTTCAGAGGAAGGACTCGTGTTTTGTTGTTCAGAGGAATAAACACAACCAAAATGAAAAAAAAAAACAAGCAAAAAACAAAAAAAAAAACTGTTTGCTTTTATTTGAGTCTATTTCTGGCTATGCTTTATGCCATACTGCGGAACATTATAGCCAAAGGAACAATATTTCCATGGAGACAAGCAGGAGAAGGCCCTCATCACGTCAAATTAGAGTCAGGTTTATGGAGATGCAAGCTTGTTCAGAGGCTGGTTTATAGGTTTTTCAGTGCAATAAACACAACCAAAATGAAAAGTCTACTTCTGGCTAAAAAGTTACATACTGTGGCTTTAACGTTCAGACCCTTTCTTTTGTGTACAACAGTTCTAAATGCATGAACTTATATTCACAAATCTGCATTTTTACTTATCTTTTTAGTCGAGGTGGGCAGATTATTGAAATATTAACAAGAGGATAAATTCTGAAGCAAAAAACAAGCATATCGTTTACAATAAAGAAACAAAAGTCACAAAAAGAGCTGATTAAAAATTGAAACGCTAAAATTTTAAAATGAAATAGAAAAAAAAAGACCTGGTTCAGATCTGGTGGTAGCAGAGAGTTAAATATTTACTTAGATGCTAGTTGAAAAAGTTTATACTGCCTCCCATACAGGTCTTACACAATGACTTAGATTTACACCAGATGCCCTTCCTTTGCCATCACCTTTTCCCAAGAATATGTTATTGTTTTGCCTGGAATATTAAAACGCGGCATAAAATTTATCTATCTAATCTATCTGGATGAATACAAGCAGCCGACACCACCAGGCTTACAAGTTACAAGTCAGATCTGTGGAGAGGCGAGTCCACTCACACAGTAAGAATGTATGTTTTTCAAGGTACTTTCTTCTAGCAAATAAACATCTGTAATTGGAAAACAGACGGGTATAATGCTGTACTGTGGAACATTCTAGGCAGAGCTATAACCTTTCTATGGGAACAACAGACCCTGACCCTGCATCAAAAAAGTTCCGTATTCCACCTTTAAAACATTAAATTAAAATGTATTCAGTTCAAGACGCCTACGCTAATGCTAATGCTAATGCTAATGCTAATGCTGTGGAACATTCTAGACAAAGCTATAACATCTCTATGGGAACAAACAGGACCAGAACAGTTACGTAGAGCATCTTTATAACTTTAAGCAAAAATGTATTCAGTTCGACACTCCTGTGCTAATGCTAATGCTAATGAACATTCTAGGCAAAGCTATAACACCTCTATGGGAACAACATACCCTGACCCTGCATCAGAAAAGTTCCATATTCCACCTTTAAAGCATTAAATTAAGCTGTGGGCTCCAGGCCTGAGTGAGCCGATAGCAGGCCTATGGAATGCACATGCAAGCGCCGAGCGTCTGCTGTGAAATGTAAACGGTATGTAGAGACGCGCTCTTCCCATTTATGGAAGCGCATTTGTGGCCCATTGTGAACGAGGAAGATAAAAGACCAACACAAGCCCCCCAAAGGTCGCCCAAAACAGTTATATAATGCCAGAGTAAATCACAGATGGGCACGTTTTCAGAGGGTCCAGTTTAGTCCTATTTGAGAATTCTTAAAGGCTCTGTTCATGCTGCAGCCAGTCACTTTGTTTAATGTCGCCGTAACATGTTTGCAATATTTCAACATGGAGTAAAAGTAAAGTAAGTTATGTTAAAGGCGCTATATCTGATTTTTACCGTCTTAAAAATGTGAAAAACAGAGTTAGTTCATTTTCAAGGTTCTATGTCACATAAAATTGATTCTTGTGAGCTTGAAGTTATGTTATAATTTTGTTACCTCCACAAAAAGTTTATTATTAGTCTGTCTACATCTCCAAAGCTCAAAATGCTCTGTTCCACGTTGTGATGTCATGAAGCGGTAGCCTGTATTACCGCATGACATCGCAAAGTGGAACAGAGTGTTTCCAGTTTGAGAGAAGCCTAAATATGTGCAGGGTTTGTGTGTTAAACATGTGTGAATGAAACAAAACACAACTCCAGGTTTGTTTGTGATGAGGAAACAACATTATAACATAGATCAAAAGCGTAATATGGGCATTTTAAAGAGTTTGCAGTGGTCCAAAGCTAATTATTCACAATTCTTTCCAGGAACTAGCATGCTAACCGCACTTCCTCATCATCGGAAATTGAAAACGCTTTATAATTAAATGCAGGCAGTACACAGCGGACATATTTTGACCTCAAGAGCTGCTTATACAATATCTCTGTACTGGGGCGAGACACATTTTGCTCAAATACATGGGGGAAAAAAAATCTGGTACAGCGCCTTTAAATACTAGCGAACCAGGAGAGTGACTTCACCGCTAACCGTCCACTTGGCTCTAAAACTGAACGGGGAATTAGATCGAGCATTTATTGTAATCTATGGGACTTTCAGTTAAAAGGAAACGATCTGGTTTTGTATCTTTGGAGAGGGATTATTCGAGCCAAGAAGTCAAAGACGCAGGTGTGAGGAAGTAACAAGGCCAGTGATCCAACACGCCTTCGGATTTGTTCTTACACTGTAAAAGAAAAAATCTACACGACTTATAACGACATGAATTCAGAGGGAGTTTAAACTAGTAAAATGGGTTTATACACAAAGGCCGGCTTGTGTAAATATCCCTGCCTTTTAAGCAAAAATATACAGCAACTAAGAATGGGATTGGAATAAGAATTTGATCTTGACACCAGACAGAAGAAGCTAGTGATATGTAAATACGTTTATTAAATAACTGTAGACAAGCTTAGTAATAATTAACAGGCCATTTCTATGTGAGTAGCTATTCCAGTAACATGTTCGTAGCAAACAAAAAAAAATCTTTATTAAAATCACTACATTTGAAGCTTTATAAAACCTCAAAATCGGCGCAAATTCTTTTACTTTTTACTCTTTAAGTGTCGCAGTAGCAGTTTTAAACAGGCATTTTAATACTTTTACTTAAGCAGTTTTTTTCATTTGATATTTTTACTTGGTATTTTTTGCTCCAGCATCTGCACTTTCACTTAAGCAACAAAACTGAGAACTTCTTCCACCACTATCCACGGATTTCAGAATGATGAAAAACGAGGATTACTGCCACAGCGATTAACGACTGCACCGAAATCTCTTATCTTTTGAACGGGGAAAAAGTCCACAGAACGTTGCGTAGAACAGCGAACTGAAACTAGTGCATAACTGTGATTACAAACTGAACTAATCTGGAACTTTACATTTCGGTGAGTGACCGATGCTTATTCAACCGGTCTCCACTGTCCCATCACTGGCCAATCAACAGAACACGTCAACGTTACAATAGAAAGACGCTGTTGTGGCACTTACGCTATGCTAACGCAGGCTTTTACATGCAAAATGCGTTCGAGACTTAATTACATCACCGTCAATACAATACCACCATTCCCACTGAGCAAAGTGAGTACTCAAAACTCTCTTTCACTCTTTTAAAGCATCAAGTACTTTAAAGTTACTCCAAAGAATAGTAGAGTGAAGTCATTATTATCATGAGCAGTAGGGTTGTCACGATACTTGATTTCGATACTAAGGAATAGACTCGATACTCAATGCCGATTCCGATGCCACAGCGATAATAAAAAACACTCTTTATTTAGACAATAGAATGTGTTTTTCACCATTAAATCATAGTATAGTACTAGGATACATTCTTTTATATTACCATGTGGTCTTCTATCTTTATAATCCCTCAGTCATACAGGTAAGTTCCATAGTGGTCCATGGGTGCAATCCCTCAGTCGTCCAGTAGGTTCCATAGTGGTCCATGGGCGTGTACTAGTCTGTGTGGTCTTATACTTGTGAAAGATACAGCCCTACAGCCCTAATTATCCGTTTAGAAGGGCAGAGCAAACATGGAAGCTGCTATCTTTTTGGTACGGACTTTGTTCTTAAAATAAGTTACATAACCACTTTCAAAACTGCAGAATGCTGGACTGGACCCAGGTGTCAAAATACTGTTTAGTTTTGTCAAACAGCAGAGACAGAGAAATGTTTTCAATCATTTTCAACTCTTGTTACCGCAAATGAAAAAGAAACATCCAGGAAGTATTTGGTCTGAAGCCAAAACTTTTCACAGACAAATTATGTAAACTACAGGCACGACGGCGGCTGGGTTTGAACATAAGCAAAACACAGCACTAACCATTACAATCTATTTTATGATTATGTAAACTAGGTTGACCATTGCAATTATAATATAGTTTTGGTATAATTTGAACTATTTTGAGCAAAACAAATTCCACTAAATTCAAAACTAAAATTTAAATCAACGTGTCTAAATATTTGATTCTGAAATACGTTTTAACCAGGAACAAAACATGGCTAAAAATTGAAATGAAAAATTATGATTTCAACTGGACTCAACTTGAAAACCACAAGAAAAAGCATGAGCAAATTCAATCAGTCAATCAGTGCGTCAAAAAAATTCTTAAACAGGCTAAAAAATTAAAATTAAAAAAGATGATTTCAACTGGACTCAACTTGGAAACCCCCAAAACATTTCCTCTAAACAAAAATGAAAGTCTCTATGTTTGAAACTTTCTTCATATAGAATGTTTTTGGTTTACTGTTTTATTTCTACTTTGCGATTGTATGAACCAATGAGACGACTTAATGCTGTTTGAAAACTTGGATGTCAGTCGCAATACTATATTTTTTGTGGAATTTTAACCATTTTGAGCGAATTCAACTCAGTTCAAAACTAAAACCATTGTGTCAAAAAACAACTGAAAGATATGAGACAGATTAAAGATATTTCATACCAAACGAACTTGACTATTGCAAAAAGAATAACGTTTGCGTAATTTGAACTCAATTTGTGTCAAAATTCAGTCAACTCGTAAACAGATTTCAACCAGGACCAAAACAAGACTAAAAAAAATTGAAATGAAAAAAAAAAAGTTAAAACTGGACAATGTGACAACTTAATGGTGACACAAAACTAGGTCGCTTTAATAAAATGTTGTGTAATTTAAACTATTTTTGAGCAAGCAACATCAATTTAAAACATAATGTAAATAAATGTGTCAAAAAACTATTCTTAACTATGTTTCAACCATGACCAAAACAGGCAAAAAAACTGAAAGGATTTAACTTTAAACAAAAATGTGATATGTGATAATGATATTTTGAAACGTTCTTAATACAGATTTGGTTAGACAGTATTGCGGTACACAAAAATTTAAAGTTATAAGTGTGACAAAAGTGCTTGTGCAAGGCTAAAAATATATAAATAAAATAATAACTTAAAGATGCACTGCGCAACTTTTCTGGAGATGTTATTGCTTTGCCTGGAATGTTCCACGGTTTGACGTTAAACATGTCCATCTAGCGTTTATTCATTACGGATGTTTCCATTGCTCGAAAATACAATCATTCCTTCTGTGAACAGGGGCGCCTCTCCACAGATCTGACTTGTAACGTAGCGTGGCGCTGTGACCTGCTTGTCTCCCTTGCGATAGGTAGGTTTAATCTATACTGGGGAACGTTCAAGACAAATCAATAAAAAGTTCCGTGGAGACAAGCACTGGAAATGTAACACGGTGCAGCTTTAAAACGGACTTTAACTTGACAAACACGAAAAAAAAGAAAAAAAAACCCTTAAAAACTTGTTGATATGAACTTTTTATACTTTGAAATTAGCTTAATGAGCACTTACCATTGACGCCATCGGCATGTCAAAATTCACAAACACCATTCTAATCCTTCAAACTTCAAGCATTGTCCAGTGTATCTCCAAACTGCTTCTGTCTCTCCTTCTTCCAGCCTCCTCTCCTCTCCTCTCTTCCCTCTCTTCTTCAACTCCGGCACCCCGTTCTCTAAGTGCAACCTCGGGTCAGAGCCATCCAAAACCCACAATAAATGACCCACGGCTATAGCGGAGATTAGCTGTGTCCCGCTGCGTCTCTCCTTTGAACCAGTTAGTATCTTTGTGTTGCGTTGTCGTCTGCTTGTCCAAACACTGAGTGGCCAGGCCAGGCTCCAAACGGCTGCATTTCCTATGGACCCTGGTCTCGTGTCATAGCAACCGGGAGGATACCAGCTCCATTGTGTTGGTTTGGGCAGGAAGGAAGGACGGGGAGGGGCTAAGGATGGGCTAAGGAGGGGCGTGGGAGGGGTCAAGGAGGTGGTTTGCATATTTGGAGGCGGGGTAAGAGGCACGGTTTCTTCTCGTGGTCGGTTTCAAGCTAATCAAGTTTTAATCAAGATCGCGTTTGGAGTTCAGACTTTCGAGGAAGACTGTTTTTTGTCTTGTTTATGTAAGATTAACACTACATGAAGATCAGTGGTGGAAGAAGTAATCAATTTTGTTACTTGAGTAAAAGTACAGATACTGGAGCAAGAAAAAAAAAATGCAAGTAAAAGTATCACATGAAAAAATCCACTTAAAAATATTAAAGTACCTGTTTAAAAATGTACTTAAAGAGTAAAAAGTAAAAGTATTTCTTGAAGATTTTGAGATCTTATAAAGCTTCAAATGCAGTGATTTTGGTAAAGATTTGTGCTGTATTTTGTTCAACAGAAACAACTGAATCGACATTTTTTCTTTTTACTTTGTTCAAACTATGAACATGTTAAAAATAAACCCTCAGACTTTTCAGCAGGTCTCAGACAATCAGAAAAGAATACTTTTACTTTTCAGTCCTGTTCAAAAATGTAGTGGAGTAGAAAGTACAGATACCTCCTCTCAAATGTAGTGAAGTAAAAGTAAAAAGTATCCACTTAAGTACAGATACCTAAATTTATACTTAAGTACAGCACTTTACTACTTTTACTTTGTTACGTTACACTGATGAATATGTAATTTTGTCACCTAAAACCAAACAATTCTTGATTTTCTTAATAAATAAGTTGCATAGTGCACCTTTAACTTTAGCTTTTCTCGCGAGAGATGTTATTACTTTGCCTGGAATGTTCCACAGTATGGCATTAACTTATCCATCTTTAGGTATATAAGTTTTATTGCTCAAAAATACCTACAAACACACATTCTTCTTACTGTGAGCGCCGCCACCTCTCCACAGATCTGACCTGTAAATCAGCCTGGTGGCATCTCCTGCTCATCTCTATAAAGAGGAGTTCAATAACATCTCCATGGAGACAAACAAAAAAGTTACATAGTGCACCTTTAACATAAAGTTGGAAATGCCAGTGACTTCCCCAGAAACTTTTTTTTTAAATAATCTCAGTGAACCAAATGACAACATAAACAGCTGAACAAGTTTAACAAGATTCAAAGTCATACTATCACTTTCAAATAGTATTCCAGTATTCCCTAAATTTCCGCATTATCTTTTACAAAAATACACAGAGTTACAGTAATCAGAGGCTGGCCCGTATAAGCTTTGTTTTATCAGAAAAAACCCAGTGTTTCCTGACGACCTTTACACAATGCCCGGCCTCTTGCTGAAAATCAAGGAAAAGAATGCTTCTATTAGCCAAATGGGAAATTCCCTTTGTTTACTGCAAGAATAAGCACATTTCAATGCAACTAACACACAGAGATAAGCACAGTTAAACTCTCTTAAACAATATAGTACAAAATGATCCAAATAACAAGGTTGGTTAACACAAATACCCCAAAGAAGTACTGCAAGTAAACTCAAAGGTCCTGTACGCCATTTTTCCCCCATGTACTTAAAGAAAACGTGTCTTACCCCAGTACAGATATATTGCATATGCGCAGTTAGCATGTTAGTTGTTGTTAGCTTTACCGTTAGCTTCACAGCCTCTGGAAGTTATGAGAAGTGCTTATAAACTCATCGTGGGGAGTCATTAGGATGTTCTGAATGCATAAGGTAAAATGAAGCTCTGTTGTTTACATTTTTAAGGTACAGCTCATTGCATTTGAAATATTGCAAACATTAGCATAGCATGAATAGCATGAATTTCTTCTCGTTTTAAGCAGACAACACGAGACAAAGCTGCTCGTACTGATCCTAAAGATAATTATGGTTTGTTTTGCCTATAGTCTTGCGTGTGAACCTGTCAGGCAAAAATGAGGGCTGCAGAACCTTTGTTTGACAGAACATGATTGATGGCCACAATTATATAATAAAGAACGATCCATTGTTACTGTGTCTTTGCTAAACTTGTTTGTAGGTGTTGCCTTAACCACACCACGAAATCAGCCAATTCAAAATACCGGCACTCATTTCAATTAACCGCAACGGGAATGTTTCATAATACGCTATTAAACGTTTCTGCGTGGAGACAAGAAAATAGCTGCACCAGGTCAAGTTACACGTCAGATCTGCGGAAAGGCGAGCCTGATCACACTCACGGCAAAGATTTTCAAGGTGTTTTTTAGCTATAGAAACACCTCTAATTGAACACGTGGAACATGTAGAGGGTTAATACGAACTTTTAAGACCAAAATGACGAGCCTGACAGCAGCAGTTACAGAGAGAGGGGCCACAGTTTTCTAATGTAAAGTGAATTGGAGTCGATGGAGTCAGAAGTGCGCCCATGATCACTTCCTATTTGGAACGCGATGGCCAGCAGGTTAGATATGTCCATTTATATATACAGACTATGCTCACAGCAACATCACATGACCACTCAGCAGTCGAAACTGTCAGGTATGAAAACCTTGGTCTGGAAAAAAATCTACTAAAATACAGAGCAGCAGAGTACTACATAGACTACTAGTACATTTAGTTGAATCACTTCAGTGTTTGAGAAACTGCACTCACACAGAGGCCCTGTGTGTTTGACCATATCGAGCTGTGTGTCCACTCAAAGCCTTATCTTATCACAGAGCATTAACCTTGGCCTGAAAAAGGAAAACTCTTTAAAAGGGACCACTCTAGTAAAACAGGCAAAAGTGTCACAACACCAAATACGCAGGCTACTACACTGTAAAAAGTATATCTAGAGTTTAAAAAACTTCATTTGAGCATTTTTTACTTGTGTAGAGACATATATATATATATATCACTCAACCTAGATCACTGGACTTGTAGCTAAATATTTCTTTATCAATATGCTTTTTGTTATTATGAGTTTATACGCCAGTGAAAATAAAACATACGCACTTGGAGAATATTAAAATAAAAAAATAAAATGTAAAAATTGCTAAAATATTATAAGTCCAGCCAGAAACATTTTCCAATAAGTCAGTGTACTAAATCTAAACTCCCTGCATGTTCCACAGTATGGCGTTAAACTTGCCCATCTCCATGGAGACAAGCAGGCGATACAGGCCAAGTGACAGGTCAGATCTGCGGAGAGGCGACCCTGCTTTGAGGAATGCATGTTTTTAAGGTACCTTTTAGCACTTTAAACACCTGTAATTGAAAAGCAAGACAGAGAAGTTTAATAATAATAAGCGAGCAGAAAACCCCCCAGCAGAAAAGATACAAAGAGCATCTTTAAGTAGCATGAAGTTAAAACTAATATTCAGAATTGATGTCATTTTAACTGATAAAGTTTAATTTTGCAGTGCA
>KN485944.1:17231-28015 GCA_000787095.1 Periophthalmodon schlosseri
GGGGGGCCCTCCCCCCCCCCCCACCTCCGCTCTGGGGCTCTTGGGTGCTACCAGCTCGCTGATAGCAGCTCTCCTTGATCAGGTGAGCTTGATTAACGATGGAAAAACAACTAAACCTTCCTGTTTCTCTTATCATGTCATGTGCAAATAACAAGGAAAAAGAAACTCCAAGAAACCCCCAACAAGCTAACACGTGCTACGCTATCTGTCCTGTACGTGGTAGATATGTAGAAAGCAGTGGTGGAGGAAGGACTCCATTTTGTTACTTAAGTAAACGTACAGATACCTGAGCAAAAAAAAAAAAAAATACTCAAGTTAAAGTAAAAGTATCACATGAAAAATATTATATATATAAGTACAGATACCTAAAAATGATACTTCCACGTTCCACCACTGGTAAAAACAGCCAAGCTAACACGCGCTATGCTATCAGTGCTAATTCAGCACAAGCTAGATTTGTATCAAGTAACCAATGGTGACAATAAAAGCTGCTAACATTAACTCCTGATTAAATATTTAGTAAAGTAGTGTTTCGTACAACTATAACTTTAACAACTAACTTTACTGCAGTTCTCCAGTAATGAATCATGGACAATATCAGGACTTAACCAGGTCTAAACCAGAGCTAAACCAGAACTAAACCAGTACTACAAGCACTTCCTTTTGATAATGAGAATTCAGATTAGTATAAATATTTGTAGTACGCATATCTTAAAAACTGTAATGACTTCACAAGCTTTGATTGACATGGGAAAAACAAATCTTTAAACCAGACAAAAGGAGCTTACGATCTCGTTTAAAACCATAAGAGCAATTTCAATCTACCGTCTTTGCAGCTTCCGACACATTACCGAACTGAGAAGGTTGCTTAAGGTCACAATTATTAAGTAACTGCTAATGGAACACCGCAGAACCCATTATTACTTCACGACAAAAGACTTGATGAGATCACTACGGCGCTAAAGAACATTCACTAACGTCATCATTACTTCGAAGCGTCGTCAAAATAAGTCACGTGACCAGAGGAGAGTGATATACAAATACAAAATAAACAACTTTTAGGGGGATTTTTAGGGGGTGTTCATCAGACGGCATTAACCAGAACATATTTTTACAATTAAAGCAGACCTATTGTGCTTGTGTCTGCGATATAGTTATAATCTATGACTGCTTGTCTCTATGGCGATGTCGTTGCTTTGCCCGGAACGTTCCACAGTACGGCATTTAGCTCGTCTATCTCCATCGAGACAATCTGCAGACGACACTAGCCCGAGTTACAGGTCAAGGTACTTCTGAGCCGTAAGAACACACGTGATTGAATACGGGGAAAACAGATACGTTAAACGCCATATTGTGGACGTGCACCATTAACATCTCCGTGGCGACCAGGAAGTGGCAGACCCTCTCCATCGGAAAAGCTAGTGCATCTAAGATAAAACATGTGATACTTGGCAGAGCTTCAACAAATGGTAAAATTAATCACAAAACTGGAGAAAGGTCTTGTTCAGAAGAATGTACTGAACGTTTTTGTTATTTAAATTTTTTTTACCAACTTTATTTGCAGCTTTTTGACAGTTTGGAAAATTTTTTTTATGTTTTTTTGCGAATCTTAGTTCTGCACCTACAGCTTAATTAGCTTAATAATGATTCAGTCTTAGTAAGTACTTAATTAACACCATAACACTAACTCCCAACTCTAATCCCTTCATTTAATCAAGTCTGAATCATTCGTAATAATCCATTTGTTACTTATGAATCACGTCTTTGTTTATGCTTTTTAAGGCCAATTAAAATGGAGTTATTATTAAACTGTACATATTCCCGTATTTTCTGATTTGTTATAATGTTGTTTCCTCATCACAAACAGACCTGGAGTTGTGTTTTGTTTCATTCGCACACGTTTAACACGCAAACCCTGCATGTTCCACCTTGTGATATCATGCAGTAATACAGGAAGTGCTCCACTGTGTTTTTAAACTCCATACACCTTCACTAGAATCAACTGGATCATTTCAGTCTTTAAATGCCAATCTGTACTGAACAAAAAAGAATGGTGGAAGAAGTGCTCAATTTTGTTACTTAAGTAAAAGTACAGATCCCGGAGCAAAAAAAGTACTCAAGTAAAAGCAAAAGTATCACATGAAAAACTATACTCAAGTAAAAGTATCTTTAAGTACCTGCTTAAAAATGTACTAAAGAGTAAAAAGTCAAAGTATTTCTCGCTGATTTTGAGATATAATAAAGCTTCAAACGTAGTAATTTTGATAAAGATTTGTGCTGAATTTTGTTCAATAGAAACAACTGAATCCATTTTTTTTTTCTAGCTGTTTTTATTTGTATATTTTTATTTGCTCAAATTATCATGTTGATAAAAATAAACCCTAACTAAGCCTTTTCAGCAGGTCTCAGACAATAATAAAAAAGTACGTTTACTTTTCAGTCCTGTTCAGAAATGTAGTGGAGTATAAAGTACAGATACCTGCTCTCAGATGTAGTGAAGTAAAAGTAAAAAGTGTTCACTTAAAACTAGTACTTAAAACAAGAGGCTGTTAACTCACAAGGTGGAACGGAGCATTTGAGCTTTGGAGATGTAGACAGACACATAACAAAGTTACTCAAACATGTGTGAATGAAACAAAACACAACTCCAGGTATGTTTTTGAGGAGGTAACAACATTATAACATGACCTAAAGCTCACAAGAGTCAGTTTTGTGTAATATAGGACCTTTAAGTGTAACCATAGGTTTAGTGTGATCTTGTGAGCAGACGGCGCTGCTCACCTCAGGGTCCATCCGTGTAATGGTCTCTGTGGGAGAAGACGCCGGGATGTCGGGATCCACGTGGAGCAGATCCCAGCTGTGCCAAGACGAGAGGCGACCAAAACGAACCATTTTTCTCATGCAGGAAAAAATTTACTACAAAAATATGAAAGTAACTCAAAAATGCGATGGAAGAATGTCCAAAAATCGCTGAAGTTACATTTGGAGAGAAAGTGAGATAACTGGAGGCTTGAATCAAAATGTATATTAAAAAAAAAAGTTAAGTGTGAAACTGAACTTGCAAAAAACGATTTATTTAAAAAGTCCAAATAAACCCATAGCGAGGAATACAATACAGAGTGAACCAAGTCACCTCTGCTTGCAGGTCTTTCTGGTCTAGTCCTGATAAAGACTTAGTTTAGTCCACTCTGTAGACCTTGCTATACTCGGTCTAGTCCTGATTTAGACCTGGTTTCATTCCTATTCCTTCCAGTTTCAACCCTATAGATAGTAGTCCATTGCAAATATGGACTGGTGCAAAGCATAGGTTAACGTGCCTGTACTTTAACGAAGGGTATAGTCCATCTTCAGTCCTGGTTTAGTCCTGGTTTAGTCCGAGTTTAGTCCCACAGATAATCCAACATGCAGACTGTATACCTTCTCTGCACTGTAAAAGGCAATATGTGACTACTCTTACTATTCCTGGTCTAGTTTTGATTTAGACCCGGTTTAGTCCTCCTTTAGTCCTCCTTTAGTCCAGCTTCAGTCCTGGTTTAGTCCTGGTTTAGTCCTGGCTTAGTCCCACTGAGAATATCCACATGCAGAGCCGTAGTGTGAACTCAGCGCTGTTTCGAATGCTGTGTGTGTAAGCAGTTCTAGACAGGCCAACGGTCACAGAGCAGGTGTGATAAAGGTGTGTGCCGCGCTCAGAAGGGAGGTGCTTTGCTCTGTATGCGCGCACTCACGCCTCCGAGCGGAGAAAAAAACACCTGATGCCCTCCCCCGATGCATCGTAAGGGAATACTGACAGCCTCAGAGCACCTGAAGTCATTAAATCAATTAGAGAACGAGCTACTGAGCAAATAACAAGTTTTTAAAAAGGTCCTGCATTACACCAAACTGACTCTTGTGAGCGTTAAGTCATGATATAATGTTGTTACCTCACCAAAAACATACCTGGAGTTGTGTTTTGTTTCATTATCAATTAACTGAATAATCTTGGCATCCCTTCTCAGCAAGTTCAACAGTTCAACTATGTTCATTATCACTTGAATGGCCAATACCCGTCTCCCTGTACACACACTGTACTCAAAGCTTTTGCCTGCGAATTCACTTGTTTCTCTCAAATTCTTCACACCAAACAAAGAAGCCGGCGCATTGTAATTCAAAGCAGTTAATTGACTATCGGCTCATTGTAATCAACATGTTAATCTGACAGTGCGGTTAACGAGAAAGACACAAAAACAAAATGGAGGAGAGCTGGTTTTGTTCTGGACAGTTTGTGAAACTAACTGCATACAGAGCATTGTATGGCCAAGGCACAAAACTACATGTATATAATCTCATTGAAAGAGGCTTTAAGTGTTAATTACTATGAAATGTGCTACTGAACAAGTGACAGTTTCAATATAATTAGAACGATTAAGCAAAACCTATGCATTATACCAGTGATGGTGTGTCTTTTATTTTTCAAAAGTTAAAATGCATTCTAAAACTTAAACTTATCATTTCTATGCTACGCACTCATAACAATAAAGATTTTAAGGTGTCATCTAGTATCTGTACTTCATATATCTCCATGGAGATGTTATCGCTGTGCCTAGAATGTTCCACGGTATGACAGAATCTCCTGAGGCAAGACACTTCACCCACATTTCCTAGTATGAATGTGGTGTGCGTGACTGTTGGTGGTGGTCAGAGGGGCCAATGGTGCAGATTGGCAGCCTTACTTCTGTCAGTTTGCCCCAGGGCAGCTGTGGCTAAAATAGTAGTTTACCACCACTGAGAAAGGAGTGAATGAATCATGCACGAAATTGTAAAGTGACTCTGAGCGTCTAGAAAAGTATTTTTATATAAGACTAATGCATTATTATTATTATTATTATTATTGCAGTAGTACAGTATTTTCCGGAGTATAAGTCGCACTGGAGTATAAGTCGCACCAGCCAAAAAATGCATAATAATGAAGAAAAAAAAAAACATATTTCACATATAAATCGCATCCGAGTATAAGTCGCACCCCCGGCCAAACTATGAAAAAAGTGCGACTTATAGTCCAGAAAATATGGTAGCAGTAGTAGCAGTAGTTGTTGTTTAATACCAAGCAATATACGCTAATATCTCCATGGAGACTTGCAGGCAGGGGAAGTTCCATAGTGCATCTTTAACTAGACTACACCGGAACTACACTGGGACTACCCCGGGACTACAACAAGGCTACACCGGGACTAAACCAGAATTATCCCAGCCCGTGGTAAACCAGGACTGGTCAGGTCTATACAAGCCTGACGCGAAACTACTGTATGACTTGAATGCAGTGAATACCTGGAAAACAAATACTATAGTCATAGGTGTGTTTTGTTCTATTTTTAAAAACAGACACAGCGATGACACAAGGAGCGCACCACTCCCTCTGTTCACCTCATCGGCTCCTAATGCGAGCAACAATAAGTCATATACAGAATCAAGACTTTCCCAAGCACTATCTGGCCTGTTTTGTAACGACACAAACTACAGTGAAAAAACACACTCAAAAACTCACTCTAGTATTGAAACGAGATTTGCGCAGGTATCGATACTAAAAACGTCACATTCACAGGACAGAAATGAACCTTTCCTGAATATCTTTAGAATGATCTTGAGTAATAAAACGATCGAACGATAATTTGTGTAATAAAAGACCTTTTTTGAGACCTGTTTTTGATGTCTGCTACCGTATTTGGAACAGTACAACACGTGGTAGCTTTGAAATGAATGGGACCAGCAGCTTGTTATCAGCAGACAGTTGGTAATGTCTAACTGAAGTTTAGGTACTTTACTTAAGAGGGCCATAAAATAACGAGTTTCACTTTTTAACAGTGCAACGATTTTTGTTTCGTTTATCACTGCAAGGAGAGTTAGGTAGACCTCAGTTTCATATTAGATCTGAACAAGCCCTGTACCGTTGTGTTTTAGATATAAACTACTGAAGATGTATTCAGACTTTATAATGGGATAAATGCATGTATTTACCAACAGGGACCCAGCAGATAATGGGGTTAATCTAGATCTATTCATATTTTCCTCAAACTGCTACATTTAAAGGTGCAATATGTAACATTTCTGGTGGAGGGCCTGCTACCTTCTTATCTCCATGGAGATGTTAATACTTTGCCTAGATTGTCCCACAGTTTGGCATTTAACTTATTTTTGTTCTTGGTAACAAGCACAGTGCGTCACCATGTCAAATTACAGATCAGATCTGTGGAGAGGCGACCCCGCTCACAGTATGAGTGCATGTTTTTCCAATTGGTCAATGGTCACATTTTTAAATGATGCTTTTCCACCTTCAAGACACTCAAAGCACTTTACATCAAGGAACCACTCACCCATTCACACACACATTCATACACCAGTGTACACAGACACTGGGGGCGAGGTGGGTTAAGTGTCTTGCCCAAGGACACAACGACAGCCTTTATTTGTGGGAGCTGAAATCGCACCATCTCAACCAACCGTCCAACCTTCGGATCAGTGGACAAACTACCAACTGAGCTACTGTCGCCCTGAAGATTTAGGTTTAATGACTTTCTATGGAATATTCCAGTAAAAGCAATAACATCTCCATGGAGACAAGCAGGTAGTGGACCCCCCCCATCAGAAAAGTTACAAAGTGCACCTTTAAGACCCCAATCTCTATACTGAGCAATGGAGGCTTATCAATATCATCATGTGATCAGGCAGTTGGGATTACATTCTTAAGGACTTACTCCACAGCCAGATGAGTCAGAGATATTAGAGATCCCATTTTAAAATTAGGCTTAATTATTGTGTAATATCGAAACTACAGTTCAACAACAAACAGCAAACCAGTTCAACTCATACTCAGCCCCCACATGTAAAACTATGGCTCTTTCCTTCGAGGCATGACTAATGAAGGAGTCAGCTAATAAAAAATCAAACACAAAAACATACTGTTACCCGTTATTATTACAAACAAAACAATGGCATCAAGATAAGAGGTAGGTGGGTGAAGTATTCTAGGAATGCATTGTTTTAAAATGCATCCACAATAGATCGAGTTCACGATTTGCTTCCAATTTATCTGAGCAAACCATCTCGCCACAGAGTACAGAGATCTCGAGGTCAAAATAAGTCCGCTGTGTGCCGTCAAACTCGGCTCTGGCCTCTGAAAGTTGCGAAAAGCGCTTATAAACTCATCGGGGTGAGTAATTAGGATGTTCAGAATGCGTAAGGTGAGGCAGGAGTAAGTCTGGACCGTTAAAGTGAACTAGTTCTGTTTTTCACATTTGTAAGACCGTAAAATTCAGGTACTTCTTGTATTATTTAGCAGTTCACATTTCAGTATTTTCTCAAATGCGAAACGTCCTGAATGTAAAAAAAAAAAAAAAAAAAAAAAAATGAGCACGTGAACTAACTTTGAAATTTTTGAAAATCGGAAACTCAAATCACAAATAGAAACTTTTCAAAAATCACTCAGGCTACTTCTCCATTTAAAATAACTGAGAGGAAACTGTCGAAGAATATATTTCTCATTCCGGCTTGTGTAATGAGTCCAAAATGCAGACTGATGCATTATGGGAACTATGTGGTAGAATCAGAAAGCTCGGCCTAGACTCCCTGTTGTAAAGTAATACATCATAACAATCAAAGCTCTATCACAGAGAGTCTAAGGTCTATAAAATGTCCCACAAATGTAATAAAGGACGGTTATAAAAATTCTCTGGTGAAAGGAACAACAAAGTGCATTATGGGGCCAGTCACAGGTCAAGCGTTACAAAAATATATTATAATTGAAATATTAATCTTGACAAGCCCATGATTATTTGAAGTAACTATTAAAATGCAGTATTTCTGATGGTATTCTGTTTCAATTTATACTTAACTTAACAAATAAGTGGACCATTGTTGATTGTTGTTGGTTGATTGTTGATAGGTGCCATTTTGAGAACGGTTGGCCGTTCAAAAGATATAATATTTGGTTTGGTTAATCGCTATGGCAACGGTGCAAATTTTTCATCACTCTGAATGTATCTTTATTTGAGGGAGTTACTGCAGCCCTATACTTGAAGATTGAAGGACTAGCGAATAAAAATACGCAGAATTGGTTAATCCTCCTAACTCTTAGCTCAAGATATTAAATTGATTTTTTAATGTCTTTTTTTCTCTTTTCATATTTATCAGTTTATACACTGTGTTTAAGATTCATATGTGAAATATTGTAAATGAAATACCAAAAAGAATGGGTCAAACGCAGAGAACAAAGTACCCCACTCTTATACTGTAAATAAATGTGTATAACCTTGTCAAAAATATTCAAAACTAGTATTAGGAATTTGTATAATTTTGTCAGTATTGTCTTTTCACAGGGGGCATATCACTTCATTTCATGGGCAGTGCCTGAACCGTCGCCATAGAAACGTGGCGTGAGTTAAAGTTGTCGTAAAATCGGACGGGGCGAACGTGTGTCACATGTCTGAGAGTCAGCAAAACAGAGGGAGCGGGGCAGACTCAGGGCAAGGAGGGCAAGTCTCGAAAAAAAATTAATGAGTAATCTGGACAAAAACTGCCAAATCACGCTAACGAAGCGCTGAACGCAAGAAGCCATTACGGAGATGACTGCAGCTCTCCCACACATGACTACTGTCGTTGTGTCCTCGGGCAAGACACTTCCTTCCTTGACGTAAAGCGCTTTGTGCCTTGGAGGTGGAAAAGCGCTATATACGAATGTGACCCTATAACACTTCCCAGATCTCGAGCCGCAGCATGAATTTGGCCTCAACAAAAAAGTACTCGGTGTTGGTGAATTCCATTTCTTTAAGAAGCTGTAGATTTAAAACACAGGGCTACAACGAAAGAAAAAATACAAAATCTAAGTACATTGAAAATTGCAAGACCACATTTGTGAACTGAAAGTCAAGCTTTAAAAGTTATAAAACACAACAACAATTTTGCCCTAAAATGCCCTACAAGCCAATGATGATGGAACACATTTTATCTGAAGGTTTTTGTGAGAACTGAAGGTTTTTGTGAGAACCTTTCCTCATCCCAAAGATTGTTTTATTGCTATGGCGATCGTGGACTGTTGACATGGCTTGACATAGATCTCTTCATATACTTTTTTATATTGATTTGACTAATGTATCTCTATGAAAAATTTGCCTGCTTAAAAAAAAAAAAAGGCATATTTCCCTCAAACTGCTAAATTTAAAGGTGCAATATGTAACATTTCTGGTGGAGGACATGCTACCTTCTTGTCTCCATGGAGGTGTTAATACTTAGATTATTCCACACTTTTGGCATTACTTATCTATCTCCTCAGAGACAAGCAGATGGCGTCACCAAGTTACAGATCAGATCTGTGGAGAGGCGACCCTGCTTAAAGTAAGATTGCAAGTTTTTCCAAAGTATATTTTAGTAGTAGAAACACAACCTAAGGAATAGGTTTATTGACATTCTATGGAATATTCCAGTAAAAGCAATAACATCTCTAGGGACACAAGCAGGTAGTGGACGCCCCCCATCAGAAAAGTTACAAAGTGCAGCTTTAGGATCTCAATATATCATGTGATCAGACAGTTAGGATTAAATTCTAATTAATTCTACTTAATTGCTATGGCGATGGTGGACTATTGACATAGCTTGAAACAATTTTTTTTTTTTTTTTATATGCATTTGGTAACAACATACAAGTTTATATCCTTCCAAATAATGGGATAAGATGGAAAAAAAAAAACTTGGAAAAAAATTTATACAGAAAACAGTCACTGCCATCTTATCATGAACCACTAGATTAAAACATAAACAAATACCGCCCTCTTGAGGTCACTGTTGGACTCTGCATATCACTAGCTTTATACACACACACACTCACACACACACACTCACACAGACACACACACTCACATACACGCACGTTGTTAATGCCAGGGTATCTGACACATTCACGCACACACACCAGTTTACGCCCCTCTCCACAGTAACCTGCTCTGTTTGGTGTTTATTATGACTAACCCAGTGACTCCAGGCCGCAGACGACAGTAAAACGCCTTATCTAATCTTCACTATCTGTTTCCTGGTGTTTCCTGGTAATTCAACGCCCGAGGCTGCGGTGGCATCAGCTGTGGTCTGTGCACGTTACGAATGTTTAACAGTTTTTATTTTGTTTTCATCTTTTGACTAAAATGATCTAGTTTTAGTTAAAGGTCCAATATTACACAAAATTCACTCTTGTGAGCTTTGAGCCATGTTATAATGTTGTTACCGCATCAAAAACATACATGGAGCTTTTATTCATTCACACATGTTTGAGTAACCCTGCATTATTAGTCTGTCTACATCTCCGAAGCTGAAAATGCTCAGTTCCACCTTGTGATGTCATGAAGCGGTAGTTTTCATTATAGATTGGCAATTCCAAACGCAGTGGAGCACTTCCTGTATTATCACATGTAGAGTGTTTTCTGTTTGAGAGAAGAACACAGCTTAAATATGCGGGATTTGTGTGTTAAACGTGTGTGAATGAAACAAAACACAACTCCAGGTCTGTTTGTGATGAGGATATAACATTATAGCACAGATACTAAAACTAGTATCGAAACTAAATACTCATTTGAGCAGGTAGAAATGACTGAAATGAATCTTTCCTCAATATCTTTAGAATGATGTTGAGCTGTATGAGAACTAGGATACACCTATGGAACATACCTGAACGACTGAGGGCTTACACCAATGTAACACCACATGGTAATATAGAAGGAAGTACTAACATTCAATGCTGAAAATCACATTCTATTGTCTAAAGAAAG
>KN485944.1:33813-49841 GCA_000787095.1 Periophthalmodon schlosseri
GTAATAATAGAAAAAACACAGCCAATAGGGCAGATAAAATAATAAATAAATAAATAAATAAAAAATTATAATCAACTTTTGTGGTAAATTTCATAGGAACATTTTGCCTGAACACGACAAAATTACTTCAGAATTTTGTCATTGGGATGATAAAAGCGATACATGTTTTAACAGTAATGTTTTAAAATGAATCAAGATTTTGGTCAATATTTTCTCAACACATAATTCAAATGATATGAATGAAACACTCTTAAAATAAAATAACTCCTTTGTTTTGATTTTTGTTCCTGGCAAAAAGCATCAGACGTGATCGTTATCAGGGGCTCTAAAAATGAAAATATAAAACAAGCCCAGCCAAGCTGTGGCCAATCGCATTTGAATTAGCGTCTCATCTGGGTCTGATTTTCGGAAAATAATTGTTTAAGAAATGATGTTCTAAGTTAATTCTTGGCCCAATAAAACCAGTTAAATCTTTCCACAATTCAAACAGTGTTCCAGAAATCCCTAAAGGTCCACTATGCAACTTTTCTGGTGGGGAGTCTGCCATTTGCTTGTATCCATGGAGATGTCAGAAAGATGTTGCTTTGACCGAAATGTTCTGAAGTATGGCATTAAACCCATGTGTTTCAAATGTATGTACGTTTCAAAAACATGAAATCATACAGTGAGCGGAGTCACCTCTCCACACCTCTCCACTGATCTGACCCGTAACCTGGCCTCGTCACGTCACCTGCTTTTCTACGTACATAAGTTTAATGCCATACTGCGGAACATTTCAGTCATTTCAGTCAGTCAGGCTTAACCTCCTCCAGAAAAGTTACGCTAAGTTAGTGCAAACAGTGATCGTATTCAGTGCCGACGTGGGAACAAATGTATTTTCTAATCTTTACCTTTGACTTTCAGGTAGTGTCCCCCGAAGCGGTAGGCCTCAAAGTTCAGAGACAGAGGTGTGTTGGACTGGTCCAGAAACAGGTCGACTCGGGACAGCTCGATGCCATTCCTCTCAAATACTGGTCCCAAAACCTCCCTGATAAAAGCAAACAAACAAAACAATATTGATCTAAAACAAGGCCCACTGACAACAGCTTCCTCGCCTGCTGCGGAAGACGAGAATTTTTTAACTAATTGCGTCTTGAATACAGCAGAATAAAGGTGACTCAAGCAAGCATGGATCACGAATACAACTTTGACCGGGAAAATGAGAAGGGGAAACAATTACACCATGATTAAAAGCTCCTACAAGTTTACATAACATGTCTCCTTTAAAATAAAAATATGTCTGTTCTATTTTATCTGATGCTGTAAAAGACTTTTTTCTACCCATAAAAGGAGATACGTGTGTGTTTAGGGGAGAAGTGGGGACTTGGGAATTTTCTCAAAATAATGAGTAACCAGTATGTAAGCCATAGTACCAAAAAGTCTGTGGCAAATAAAAATAAACATAAAAATAAAAAAAAAACTTCAGAACACGCCGGAATCCCATCTGACCTGAGTGTCTTTTTTTTCATAGCCGGAACGATCTCTGTGTTGATGTCCACGTTCAGGTCGAACTTGAGGCTGAAACACTCTTTACTGGGGTCCTGGGAGGAACACACAAGAAAGGGGAGGAGTTACATATTTTTACATAGTAGTTTGTTTAATCTATAAATGTGATTATTCAGTTCACAGTATAATAACAACTAAAAGAAAATAGGGATAACACCAGAAGCATAGTTGAGTCATTTCAATACACAATAGAGAGACTGTAGTATTATCCAAACAAGTAATCCCAGTGTAATGTGTTTTTATCTGGCAGTTTTTCTCATATTACATCAGTCAGAATGAAAGTGAATTCAAAATGTCACTGTTTTTTGTCAATAATTGTGAATAACTGTCAGATTACAAGATTTATAACATTAAAATATATTTCTAAGACTCGCGCACAGGATGTTATTTTAAAGGTCCTATATTACGCAAAATTGACTCTTGTGAGCTTTAAGTCATGTTATAATGTTGTTACCTCGTCAAAAACATACCTGGAGTTGTGTTTTGTTTCACTCACACGTTTGAGTAATCCTGGTTTATTAATCAGTCTACATCTCAAAATGCTCTGTTCCACCTTGTGATGTCATGAAGCGGTAGTTTTCAAGTTAACAGCTACATTTTTACCTTTAGTTCAGTAAAGATTGGCAATTCCAGAGCTGAAATTATCCAAAAGGTGTATGGAGTTTAAAAACACAGTGGACCATTTCCTGTATTACCACATGACATCACAAGGTGGAACAGTGTATTTTCAGTGTGAGAAAAGAACTCTAAATAACCCTAAATATTCAGGGTTTGTGCGTTAAACATGTGTGAATGAAACAAAACACAACTCCAGGTCTGTTTGTGATGAGGAATCAACGTTATAACATAGATCAGAAAATGGCGTAATATGGGCCCTTTAATATATTGTACTAATAGTCGTTTTACCAAATCATATATTTTAATTCAGTAATAAATAGTATTATTAAAGTGCATCTGCTGCTTTAACAGTCTCTGGGAACAGTACATCACATCAGTGGCTTATGTTCGCACATCTCAGAAAGACCTACAGGACCTATCACGGCCAAATAGACACACTTATATGAGCTTATCTGAATAACATTATCACCAAACGTATGAACTTTGCATGTGTTTATGTTTAAAGGAACATATAAACTCCATGATGTTGCGTCACAGTTGCAGAGAACAGAGGGACTTTCCTTTCAATTGCACAATAATTTAACGAAAAACGTAAAAATGAAAGTAGCTTATATCGGGAAATCTGAATCATCATAGTTAAGACATAGGTTTTGTTACATTTCCTGTACTTTTTAAAACCTGGTGGAGTTATTACAGGAAAACGGTGAAAAAAACAGAAATGAGTAGCTGCAGATGTTACTCAAGTAAGACTTCTATGATTTCAGCAACGCATTTGATTTACGGAGCGCTTTTACACCCCAGACACTACAGTAACCATTCACAGATTGGCCTGGGGCAGACTGACTGAAACGAGGCTGCCAATCTGTGCTTATACCCCCTCTGACCACCGCCGGCACTCACGCGCACGCCACATTTATACTAGATATTTTGGAGTGTCTTGCCTAAGGACACAACAGCAGAATGCAGAATGAGTCACTGCTGCTCCACAGTGGCACCTGGTTAGAGTTTAGATAGGGCCCAAGAATCTAAACTCTACACCAGTTTAGACTTTAGAGTTGGGAATACCATGCGCAAGCAAGGTGGGTGAAGTGTCTTGCCTAAGGACACAACACTAGACTTACAACTGCCTCACTGTGGCACCAGAGGTCTCCTATCCAAGTACTAAATAGACCCAAACCTGCTTAGCTTCTGAGATCAGATGTGATTGGGTATTCTCAAGATGAAATGGTAGGAAAAACTGAGAACTCATCTTTTATGTACAATATCTTTAAATAGTTGCGTCAGTAAATATGAACAGACTGAGTAAATGTGCCTATGTTTATGTCTATTCTACTTTTTTCTACTTACATCAGTGTGTCGTCTTCTTGGCTTCTTTTTTGCCAGTTTCATCCCCCCAGATTTCCGCTCCCTTAAAAAAACAGTCAAACATAAACATGAGCCATTCACAGCACAAAAGTCCTATCGTCCTGTGACGTAATGAGTTATTATCAGGAGTGAAAATAGATGACAACGTTCAACAAGTCCAGACGGGCTTTGGCGCTAACATGAAAGCTCTCAGTAAATTGTGTGACATAACAGGACTCACCCGCGCTCGCCGACCTCATCCTCCTCCTCCAGGTCAGAGGGGGCGCTGGTGCGCGAGGGGCAGGAGCGCGTCGACACGTTCCGAGCCAGGATTGAGGCTGAGGCAGAGACAACACACAATTGACTGATTAGTTTCATTTGAAATAATCAAATAAAAGACACTCCTTGCGTGTCTGGTGAGCCAAAACTACACACTTAGACATCACTCTAGACCCGTCTCTGTGGAGTGTTATTTGTGTCCCTCAGTCCAGGTACGATCCATAGTAAAAGAAAAATTACTTTTTGTCCAGTTGACAGAATTGAATTTTTCTTTTACTATGGGTCTAGGACCATATTCTGTCTCCCAATTTCAGGTGTGATTGACCATCAGAGAAACGCAGGTACCGTGTCAAAACAAACATGGCAGCTTAAGAGTAACAAAGGAGGGACTTCTGCAGAATCAACCAGTGGAGCACTAAACTCTTATGTATCTGAGGTAAAAAAAAAAGGTTCCGATTTTGATCTGAATTAGACGAGAACATTGTACAGGAGATGTCTGAGAGCTTTTGAGAGACACATGCTACAAATCTGCAGCTGTGTTTCCAGACCCTTCTGCATTCCAACAGAACACAGGAGCGACTGACCGGCCACCGTTTCCCGAGGGCCCCGCGTACCTTGAGGGTGCAGGTCGAAGCGTGGGTGCCGGTCAAAGTGCATGTCGGAGCTGTCGTCGTGACGACGTGAGTCACATGACTCACACAGGTGCAGGGGGCTCTGCTGGTTCAGCTCCTGACAGTCTGGGTGATGGCACACCTAAAACACAGAGATGGAGAGGCAGGTTTAAAACTCCATACACATAATACACACTGAAAGAACAGATATAACTCAGAGGGAACAGTTAATAAAAGGTAACGCACGTCGCACACATAACTATAAGCGTTCTATCTTTCCTCCAGGTACTTCCGTTTCCCCAGCAATCATACACTTACTCATGCTCAGTGCTCCGGCTGGTACTCCTGATCAAGAACAATGGATCAGACGCAGAGGACACATTTTGTTATGGCATAGTCATGATCCAGGGCTACAAAACAATGTCATGGGCCGTTGTTTCACTCTTTGAAAATGTCCGTTATGTTATTGGTTCACTGTAGCCACAAGTAGTTCTCGGTTATATCCAAATCCGGGATCCAGGGCGTGACGGTCCCTCCCCTGTAGTGTTCCCTGCAGACATGAGGACCAGGCCTTAATCCTGGCGCCTTCTGCTCCTCTCCGTTCCGCTCTTCTCTCTTTGGCTGATCTGGGGTCAGTAACACCGCCCTTCCTCCAGGTTCTGCTCTTTAGATTATGTAAAATCTGGGATTAGATGTGACAGATCCTAGACCTGTGCTCCGAGGTGAAAAACTGAGTCTGACTTAAAGTTAATTAGAGGACATTCTAAAGAGGGGCAGATGGTAGCGGACCTCAGGAATGCTTAGGGATCCTCCTTAGAAGTTATTTAACAGTAGAAATGTTGGCTTTAAAGGGACACTGTGCAACGTTTCTGGTGGAGGGTCCACTTGTCTCCATGAAGATGCCACAATGCTCCACTGTATGTTATCTTCATGGAGACAAACAATGCCACCAGAAAGAGTTACACATCATGTTTGTGGAAAGGCAACCCCACTGACAATACTTTTGTAATCGAATAAATGCGCGATAGATCAGTTTAATGTTGCACTTTGGAACATTCCGAGCAAAGCAATCGCACCTCATGGAGACAGGTGGCAACACCAGAAAAGTTACACAGTGCACCTTTAAACTTTAGCAAAGTAAAGAGTTGAGTGTGGGTTTCAAATGACACAATAGGTTTTTAGTGTTTCACAGGCAAAATTACTACTGCTAATAGGTCGGAAGAAGGCGCCTGATTTGTCCGTTATTAATGTTCATATCTTGATTTACTGACACAAATAGTGAAATAAAAACCCCAGGATCATGTAGAGCGGTTTAATACATACATACACAATTTAATACTTATACAATATTATATTTTAAGACCAAAATGACGAGCCTGACAGCAGCAGTTACAGAGAGCAGTCTTCAATAGAAAGTGAATTCAAGTCAGTGGAGCCCGAAACGTGCCCATGATCACTTCCTATTTGGAACGCAGCAGCTAGCAGGTTAGCTAAGTCCATTTATGTATACAGTCTACGCGTTCAACATTTGTGGACTGCACTATTGGATATCTTCTTAGAGCTTATGAAACCGCCATTTAAAAGATAAAAGTATATCGTCTCCAGGCCCATCTGAGAAACCAGGGCATTTGTACAACCTGGAAACAGCCAATAGAGACGCATACAGCCACACATACAAAAGTGAACATAGCGATACTTCCTTCCAGACTCAACAATGCCACGCTGCAGCCAATAGTATCACATTGTTTTGGTAAATGAATACACAGTCATAGTCTACACCTCAGCGTCACATGGCTGTCAATGCACTCCACACTACAGGACTACTACAGCAGAGTACACAAGTGTTGTTTTCAAGATACGCAAGATTCGGCAAAAAATTTACCAGTTTAAGCTCGATTTTTTTCTCACAAAATATAAAACTTAAAACTAAGCTGTATAAAAATGGCTTTCAAATCAATTATAGCGCAGTTTCTTCGCCCAAAGTCTAAACTCTGCTCCAAACCACACGCTGAAAAATAAGATTAACCTGCTAAAGCTAATTTGCAAATAACCTAATAATTTTACAATCCATTTTGCATTTCGTATGCTACTCGAACCACAACGCAAGACGTTTGCAACCGTGTTTTCAGCACGTTTTGGTAAAATAGGATCTGATTATTCTCATCAGTGAATAAAAAACTATACAAGATGCACATTTTTGTCAATAGCGCCCACCCACACTCCCAACACTGTACCGGAGCATCCTGTAGACTCGCGTCTCCTCCAACTCGGCTCAGATCCTCTTCGTCCATTCTTTGTTAGAACAAACCCGGGACTATAATACGATAGAATGCCTGCTTCTGTGTCCTCCTCCTCCTCCTCTCTCTCTCTATCTCTCTCTCTCTCTCTCTCTCTCTCTACGGGACGCCCCAGTAAAGCCTCAGTGACGAGCGCGGTTTTAATCCCCGTTGTGTGGATGTCTAGCCGGGTCTAAGCACCGATTTGAAGGTTGTAGGTCGACCAGGAGCTGAGGGGGCAAAAGGAGAGTGGACAGGGCAAAGCAACGTATACAACTGAAGACAGGGTTGAACGATTTGGGAGAGATTTGGGATTTTTTTCTCTGATAATATTGAAATTTTGAATAACTTTGCAACATAGGATTTTTAGGATTTTTCGGGCGAGTTTTGTGATTAGATTTTGTGATATAGGTTTAAAAAGTAGGATTCTGTTCAGAGTGAGAACAACTCCAGAGATGACTAAAATATGAACTAATAAACTAATACAAGAATCCAATGCATGTTTGTACAGGTCTAAACTACTGGTAAATAGTTGCAGCGTTACACCATTCGCAACAATCTGAAAACCTTTGCACTGTTAGTTAGAATAAACGTTTTAAAATTCAAATGTATGTATATTAAACTAGGAGCATTAATAATTTACAGAAAGATTTGCATTGCTAAAGTAATATGAGAATCCCATGCATTTCAGAACATGTTTGTCAAAGGTTGAAACTACAGGGTTTACACAGAAAAAGACCCCATGGAGACACAGGGATATTAAGATTAGTTACTTAAAGCATTACAAGTAAAACACTACACTTTTTTGCCTATTATTAGTGCTGCCATATATTGTAATTTCAGTTCAGTTTGGATAATCGTTCAGCCCTACCGGGTGCAGAGAGGGACAAAAAGGTCCATGGTCTGCGCAGTCCTCAGCCCCCCCTCTTAATCTGAGGTTAATTTCCTGTCCTCTGTCAAAACCATCTGACGCTCCTGAGATTATCCTGACGCTCTTTGGGCTGGGGCGCTCTCTTCCTCTCTTTCTCTGTTCCGGGTTTTCAATTCCTCTGCCATCCGTGACTCCTCCCTTCCTCCCTTTCTCTCTCTTCCTCTGTTTTTCGCATCCTCTGCCTCTCTGCATTTCTCTCCTCCTCCCTCTCCTTCTCTCTCCCTGCTCCTCTCTCTCCCCATCTCTCTTTTTCTGCCTCCCACCCTCTCTCTATCTCTGACTACATCTCTCTATTTTTCTCCTCCTCTCTCCTTTCTATGTTTATCTCCCCCTCTGTCCTACCTCTCTCTCCCTCCCTCTCTCTTCCCCTTCCTTTCTCTCTCTCTCATATTCTCTCTCCCCTCTCCCTCACCTTCTCTCCCCGTCTCCTTTCTCTATCCCTCCCTCACTCTCTCCCTCACCTTTTCTGCCCCTCTCCTCTCTCTCCCCCTTCATCTCTTTATCCTTCCCTCTCTCCCCTTTCTTCTTCCTATCCCTCCCTCTCGCTTCCCCTTCTTTTCTCTCTCTCTCATTTCTCCCCCCTCTCTCTCTCTCTCTCACCTTCTCTTCCCCTCTCCTCTCTCTATCCGTCTCCCTCCCCTTCCTTTCTCTCTCTCTCATATTCTCTATTTCCCTATCCCTCTCTCCCTCACCTTCTCTCCCTGTCTCCTCTCTCTCCCTCTCTCTTCCCCTTCCTTTCTCTCTCTCATATTCTCTCTCTCCCCCTCCCCTCACCTTCTCTCCCCGTCTCCTTTCTCTATCCCTCCCTCACTCTCTCCCTCACCTTTTCTGCCCCTCTCCTCTCTCTCCCCCTTCATCTCTTTATCCTTCCCTCTCTCCCCTTTCTTCTTCCTATCCCTCCCTCTCGCTTTCTTCCCCTCTCTCTCGCTCTCTCTCCCCCCCTCCCTCTCTCCCTCACCTCTCTCTCCCCCTTCATTTCTCTCTCCCTCCCTCTCTCCCTTCCTCTTCCCCTCCCTCTCTCTCTTGACGTGGTCACTATACCCAGCCCTGGGCGCCCAGACTGAAATAAACGAGTCAGAGCGTAGCAGTCTAAACAAAATGAGACAATAGACGTGTTTAAAGCTGAAGGCTTGACCATCATCGAGCAGCGCGAACAATACAAAGGAATTATGTTATGAGAATCCAAAACAAACCAAAAATATATTTACAATTCAGTCTTATGACTCAGGGGCGGAGGGGGCTCTGAAATCTACCGACCCATCAGGAATCTGCCAGCCCTCTTTTTCAGCGTGCTTATTTAAAAAAAAAAAAAACAGCCTACACGAATTGCCCAAATGTTTCTCCCCCCAAAGAAAATCCCTGTATTCTGCTGCATTTTAGTTCTTATTTTTTGTCAGTAATAAGTTCTTACAATAACTTGGTGAGATCTCATCTATGCATCAAACCACAGGCCTGTACTATTCTGTTACAGGTTATTTCAAGTCAAATGTTCAGTCCAATGCAAAATGTACATCTAAAAACAGCCGTGCTCACTGATGCGCTGGACAGGACACGTTTTTGTCATTTGAAAACCTTTTCACAATAAGGCCCATTCTGCAGTTGGTCAGTGCAGGAGGTTTTATTTAGAAAGGGCCATGGGAAGAGTTTAGCTGAAGTTAACAGTGCTTTGATGTAGCAGTATGCGCTGAAGGAACTTTTCCCGAGGTTTGGGGCTACACGGGAATCTACACACGATGAAACATGGCAGAACGAAACGACGCACCGCGCTGTTTGTTCATTATGAATTAAGTCTTTGTTGATGCTTTATTAAGGCTAATTATAACATTTTACTTATTACACAGTCCATTCGCCTCCATCAGATCTATTTTTAGAGTTCAAATTGCCTCCATTTGAGAACAGTTTTCATGTATTAGCTTTCTACAAACTACTTCACTTTTCAATATGTCAGCAGATGCAGTAAAAGCACCCCCTGTTGGTGTTTACTGTAGATACATCATGTCAAGTAGTGATGCGACGTTGGGACGAGTCGGCTCTTTTGAACGGTTAACGCGAACGGTTGGATGTGGATCTCATTTTTTAACGGAACCGAATCTTTTTCTTTCCAATTTGTATGCATTTATACACTGATTAATGCAGAAACAACACACGAATAAGCACAGTTTGGTTAGTTTGGAGATAAAATAAGTTCGCACACTGGCTTCTGTGAAATAAATACTAAAAGAGCCAGTAAGGAGGTGAAAGTCCCATCACTAATCAAGGCTTTGAGTTATACAGGACACGCAATTAAGTAAAGTCAGATTAAAGTAACGCAATAAGGCTAAAGTGTGTAAAGATGTAAAAACATGCATTACATAAGACCTTCGCAAAATTCCATCCAGTAATGAACAAGAAGTCTCTAAATATCTTCTACTGTAAGATGGATTGTAGGATTCCGCCACAACCACAAGGCAGATTTTAAAGACCACTAAGGGGATTAAGTGCAGTAAACAATAAGCCCACCCAGTAACAGCGCCCTGATTGGCTCTACTGCTAAAAGAGCTAGCGTATCTGGACAACTCAAAGCTAAAAACAATGCCAAACCCTTAACATTCATATAACACAGAAATTAATTAAAGGTTTATCTTTTAACAACTGCCAGGACAGAGAAACTACAGTATGTGGAAATGTTTTCAAGTGAAGGTGGTAACATGGAAATAGGAGATAATGTGTGACTCACAGGCTGTGTACAATGATAAGGTAGATAACATTCAAAGTAGATATTGTGGCTTATAAAATTCTCACACTAAGTCCACCATGACATCTCTGATCAGAAATAATGGGCAAAAAATGAACTCTGACATGACAAACTGCTCTTAAAATGTGCTGTGCTAGATTTGTACTGTCTTAAAAGCATAAAAAAACAGAAGCAGTTCATTTTAAACGGTTTGCGGAGGTCCAAAGTTATTCCTCACTTACCTAATGCATTCCTAGCATTGTAATTATTCATTGCAATGAGCTTATGAGCATGTTTCAAAACTTTCGGAGAGCTGCTAACTAGAGATAGACTGAACGTTTGGCCAATATATGGGATAACGTCTGCACTTTTAGCGAATCGCTATCGGCCTTAAATCTTCAGCACAGGCAATTTTTTTTTCTTTTGGCTGTTCTGCTGCCTAAAGAGTACACCCACAACTTTATTTGAATATGTAACGGCAAATAGATAATGCGACTACACTGCTCTGTTGAAGGTTTGTGGTATGAAGGGGCTGTAAATTCTAATTTAAATCGGCCCAAAAATATCGACAGAGCTCATCGGCCATTGGTTTCCCCATATTCTAAACATCGGCCATGAACAAACCCATATCGGTCGATCTCTACTGCTAACAACAGCTAGCATGCTAAAAGCAGTATTTCCTGGTTCACAGATGATAAAAAATGGTTTATAATTAGATGCAGACAGTACACAGCAGTCTCATTTTGACCCTAAGAGCTGCTTTTACAATATAAATGTGCAGGGGCAAGACAAATGTTATTAGTAGGGCTCATATTACGCTATTTTCTGATCTATGTCATAATGTTGTTTCCTCATCACAAACAGACCTGGAGTTGTGTTTTGTTTCATTCACACATTTAGGCTGAGTTCTTCTTTCAAACGGAAAACACTCTGTCATGCGTCATGTGCCAATACAGGAAGTGTTCCACTACACACATCTTCTTTAGAATTTTTTGGATGATTTCAGTCCTGGAATTGCCAATCTATACTGAACAAAAGGTAAAATGTAGCTGTTAACTTGAAAATTACCACTTGACATCACAAGGTGGAACAGATCATTCTGAGCTTTGGAGATGTAGACAGACTAATAATGCAGGATTACTCAAACATGAGTGATGAGGTAACAACATTATAACATGGCTTAAAACAAGAGTCGATTTGGGTAATATAGGACCTTTAAGAAAAAATAGGTGAAGTGTTTTGCCCAAGCACAAAACAACAGTATGTGCACCGGTCAGAGCTGGCATTGAACTTCTAACCTTCAAGTTATAAGCTAATCACTCTCCCACCCGAGTCAGCCATATTGCCTACAGTCATGACACGATCCCCTTTGTACCTCACTGACACATTTGGTGAGTCCCGGTCAAATGGCTCCTCACACAGACGTGGTATGTTCATAATGAGATCCTGACTGAGAAATATCTACATGAACCAGTAGCCATGTTTAGACACTGGTGAGGATGGGGAGGCTGGGATGGGATTTTCGTCAGACGATATTCAAACAATCAACCAGAAATGAGCAAAAACATGTCTGTAAATGAATTCTTCTTGCCTGGCAAATCCACAATGATGTCTCCCTGGATTTTTTATACAGCTTGATATCAGTCTGGTCCCCACGCCCTCTGTTGCGTCTCAAGCCCGGTCAAACGTGATCGTCCAATCAGATTAGTTTTGTTCAGTGACACATGTGAAACGAAGGAGCTCATTGGTCACCTGTGATTACAAATAAAATCAAATTTCTCTCACCTCAGATCAACAGAGTTTAGTGCTTCGCTCATTAATTCTGTAGAAATCCACCACGTTCTTCAGCCCCTTGTGTTTTTTTGTTTTTTTTCCCCGATACAGACGGTCCCTGATTGGCTAATCCACTTGTCAATCACTCCCAAGTACTGAAGAAGTGTATATTCTGGATCTCAGGCAAGCATTTTTCATTAGGACTGCTCAAAATATAAAACTAAACACAAAAGTGCAGAAAAATCACCTTCTGTACAACTACACTGACTGTTTCTTTCATTCAAATTTTCATATCAGCCATTTTGACAATTTATTGGACAATTTACCAAAACATCAAAATTTGGCAGATTTTCAAAACAACAATTTTGATATTATTCCTATATTGTTATAATACCTCCCTAGTCATATCACTGGGGTCAAACTAAAATAGCAAATGAGTGTTCCTGAAGCACTGGCCAAGATAAAACATCAGAAAATAAAGTGGATTTGAACACTGCAGAGACCAGTCGGATCATCTGCACCTGACAAAAGAAGGAGACATTTTTCCAATACTGAACATTCCGATTGATGAAAGGTGGGATTGATTAAGAGCCGAACGCTGTTATTCAGAAAATAAATATTCCAAGACACAGGAGGCAGCAGGGGAATCACAATCACAATCAGAAATCACAAATAATTTACATAATGCTTCCTATGATAACAACAACACCATCCATGGGGTCTTATTCTGCGTAAAAGCTGCTAACCTTGTAGTTTAAAAAAAAAAAAATCTTGAATTGCAAATGAAATCGCATAGCTTGTTAGAAAAAATAATCTTATTACGATGTTAACATAAGAACTTTAGAAGAGCTATGGTAAACTTTTTTTTTTACTAAAATGCAAAAATGCTGTTTAGTCCCAAATTTAAGTTATTGATTGAGTTGTAAATGTACTGTAACTGTAATCCAACTGTGTTAAAAGATCTGAACCAATACAACCCAGTGTTTTTTCTGGCTCGGTCTCATAGCCTGCCCGATCCCAGTATGTGTGTTACTACAGATTTGAGTGCCAAACACGTCTTAAGTCTCATGTGCAGTGCTTACGCTTAAAACTCACACTGGCTCGTGTTGTTGTGCAGTTGAATGTGATTTAGATGTTGAGCTGTTGAAGGTGACAGAGAACAGCTGACAGAGGGGCCTCACTGTACCTCGTGTCATGTGAGCGGGGGTCGCGTGCACCCAAATCCCACCCTCCTCCTCCTCTTACTCCTCTCCCTGTGCCTACACCACACGTATAGGTTTACTGACATCTCTAGATTCTATTAGGGGTAGGAGTTACATAAAGTACATTTACTTTCAGAGAGACACCATATGTTTACTCCTTTGACTGATTTCACACCTATTAGCATCCTGGCGAGCCCTACGGTTTCCTTTGTTCTCTTTGTTTTGCTTTGGGTCTAAGGATGGAGTTATAGTTAGGAAATAGATGATTTCCTTTGACAAGTACAAGTCTTAGAACTGTGAGTCTACACGTTACAATGTTGAGCTTAACGTGTATGTTTCTTGCATCGCTCCTTCAGATATTACTTATCATTTTTGTGGTTTATTCTTTGCAAACACAAGGATCAGCGTGTTATATAACGTTTTGTCCTTCAAATTAAACTTAAAAGTCTTCCAATGTTACGTCCAGTTACTCACAGTTTCCCCAACTATTTCACTCTTATTTGAATAATTTCTAGGACAACTACATTGTACTTCTACTTGAGTTATAGTAGTAACAGTACTCTTACCTCAGTTATATAAAATAAAACATTTTTATCAACATATAGTCTATAAATTAAAGTCCTATATAACGCAAAATTGACTCTTGTGAGCATTAAACCATGTTATAATGTTACCTCCTCAAAAACATACCTGGAGTTATGTTTCGTTTCATTCACACATGTTTGAGTGACCATTTATTATTAGTCTGTCTACATCTCCAAAGCTCAAAATGCTCTGTTCCACCTTGTGATGTCATGAAGCTGTAGTTTTCAAATTAGAAGCTACCTTTTACCTTTGTTCAGTACAGAGTAGCAATTCCGAGCTTAAATCATCCAAACGATTCTAGTCAAGTTGTATGGAGTTTACAAACACAGTGGACACTTCCTGTATTACCACATGACATCACAAGGTTGAACAGAGTGTTTTCAGTTTGAGAGAAGAACTCAGGTTAATATGTAGGACGTATGCGTTAAACATGTGTGAATGAAACAAAACACAACTCCAGGTCTGTTTGCGATGAGGAAACAACATTATAACATAGATCAGAAAACAGCGTAATATGATACCTTTAATTCTAACCCTGATCCTGGTTGTTAAAACAAAAAACTCCAACAGACCCTAGTCCAGAACAGCTGTGAACACAAGTGCCCCTCCGAGTCTCCGGTCTCCCCTCCACGTGCCACCTGCTCATGCTATGCTATAGTCTCTCCGCCCACGCACATTACACACACATTACACATATATTACATTGGATTACACACACGTCTGTCTGGGCACATGACACACATAGAGCCATTCTGTTTGAGCGGAGATGACTCTGGTACTCTGGGCTGAATGGGCTAAGTGTTAAGGCTCTGCTATGGCGGCGTAGTATTGAAATATAGACACTCAGACGGATAGTGTACACAGTCGACATGAAGCCAGTCACCTGCTGCTGTCACGGAGAAGTATTCGTTTCTGAAGTTCAGGATTCACACTGACAAACATACCCATATTGTTTCATTTTCTAATATTGTCACGATACTAAAATTTTGTACTAAAGGTAAGGTTCAATACTCGATATACCAATTTTGAGATGATGATAATACTAAACAACAGTTTTCTATACAGGCGGATAACAGTTTCTTAAAGTAGACCTATTGTGCTTGTGTCTCTATAGTTATAATCTATGACACCCGTGAATCATTATGTTATAATTTGCACATTTTAAATCTCAATATTCATCTAAAACGACTTAATAAAAGAAACGAGTCCGCTGACTTCCACGTTAGAAAACTACGGTGCTCAATGGGAGCAGACGTCGTTGTAAACGTCATCATAACAAAGAGTCGACGCCTCCGATGGATAGCTGCAGATCACGCTAGCGAGCAGTAGATTTTTTTCATTTGCAATATGGCATCTTGAAAATAATCGATTATTATTATTAAGATTGCTCAAACGTGCACGAATCACTCCAAAAACAACTTCAGAAGGGGAAACAACTATAATAAGGTTAAAACCTCTACATAAAAGGTCTGCTTTAATATCATCATGTTGTCATATACTCCTTCTGATAACTATTCAGGAAAGGTCTAATTTTGTTCTGTCTATGTGCTGTTTTTCAGTATCAATACTTGGTTAAATGAGTATCTGGGTATCAATACTTCTAACAACCCTGGACTCTACATGTGGCGAGCTGTGATGATGTCACTAATGATTTACAAGCCAGTATAAACATGGCGTTTGTTTCAAGTACATATTTCTGCACACTTGTTTCTTCTTAAACACCCTTCTTATTCACTGCAAATCATCTCAAGTCTGGTGACAAACTGATCACATCTCATTTGTAATGTGTCTCTTAAATGTGGAAGAGATTAATATCAACGCATCACTCCCTGTCCTCTGTGATTTTTGTGTTCTATTTGAAACATATTGAAACGTTCTGGTGTAAGGAAACACGCCCAATTTCTTTTGGTTGTTTATTTTCTGAACACAAGGGCTACTGTAGGACGTAACCCAGGCCAAAACAAGAGCAAAACAACAGCAGTCTCAACTCACTAAAGCCAGCCTCCAAAACAGACGAGCAACTGACGAACAGAACCTTCACATCAACTTGTCGGCATAGCAACCAAAAGCAGTTACATTAACAACACCACATAAAAAGGTGTCAACCATAGACTGTATAAAGAAGTGGACTAAGGGAGCGTGACGTCACCC
>KN485944.1:50903-66608 GCA_000787095.1 Periophthalmodon schlosseri
AATGTGCTTCCATATGTCACAAAGGATGGGAATTATAACTTCATAATCAACTGTTGCTTTTTCTACCAAAATCAAACTAATTCATTTGCTCATTGATTACGGATTCTGCCTAAGGTGACCGCACATCCCCTTTTAACCGGGACAGTCCCAGTTTTTGAGCCCTGTGTCCCCTGTCCCAGCAGATTTATCCAAAACCATTGATTTACCCCAGTTTTATACAAGAAATGTTCCAATTGTCCCTAGTTTTGACCTATTTGATACCCACCAACGGTAAAGAGGCCTGTCACGATCATAGACTGTATAAAGAAGTGGACTAAGTGAGTGTGACGTCACCCATAGCGTTCAGCTCCAGTCAAATAAAGCTAATTGAGGCTAGTGGTTATAGGGGCCAATTTGGAGCCGAGTTCCGACCACGAGTATCATAGCAACCAAAGAGCCAATAGGTGATCATATTGAAACAAAATTATGTCAATGGCACAACAACCCTAAAGCAGGATTGTACCAAAAAACTATTCTAAGAGTTAATAGCAGAATGAAACACTTTTGCACTCAGTTGCATAGAAATTGACTCTTACTTTCTACACGGACTTTCAACCCTCTATACCTCAAGAACAAAAATAACCGAAGCTTCCCGTCTAGTACAAAGAAAAAGTACCCATGATAAATACTGACCTCCAAAACTATTATTCCATCTTTCATATACAGGCCTAGTAAAGAGAATATATTGTCATTTGTTTAGCCAAAATACAGAAAAACGTGTTTGAAAATGATCAGAACACAAAACATGCACCGACTGAAGTCTCTCAGATGATATATTGACTCACAAGTGATTCGAGAAAGAGGTGTAAATGAGCCATGAATGGAATGAGCGCATAATGAGCTTAATTACATGCTCTTTTCACAGTTTTATTGTTACCAACCAACCCAACCTGGGTGTGTCCCAGTTTTTCATTTAAAAAATCGGGTCACCCTAATTCTGTCATCTTTAAAGGGCTCATATAATGTCATTTTCTGATCTATGTTATAATGTTGTTTCCTCATCACAAACAGACCTGGAGTTGTGTTTTGTTTCATTCACATGTTTAACACACAAACCCTGCATGTTTAAGCTTAGTTCTTCTCTCAAACTGAAAACACTGTTCCACCTTGTGATGTCATGTGGTAATACAGGAAGTGCGCCGCTGTGTTTTTAAACTCCATACACCTTCAATAGAATCATTTGGATAACTTCAGTCCTGGAGTTGCCAATCTCTACTGAACAAAAGGTGAAAGGAGCTGTTAACTTGAAAACTACCGCTTCATGACATCACAAAGTGGAACAGAGCATTTTGAGCTTTGGAGATGTAGACAGACTAATAACAAGACCCTCAAACACGCGTGAAAGAAACAAAACGCAACTGCAGATATATTTTTGATGAGGTGACAGCATTATAACTCAATTTTGCGTAATATAGGACCTTTAAAACGCAATAACCGTTAAAAGAAAAGCTACTCCAAACCACACTTGAGAGAGCGACATCAGCACATTCTAATTTGAGAGCAAAGAGATGACGAATAAAATGAATGGTGACATCAGGCTGTTTTTTGTGAACACTGGCCTGCCTCAGAGGAACAGGGAGTCCTGCCAGAGCACACCTGCAGATACAGAGGAGACAACACACTCTCACTATGGAAAAGGCCAACCAGTTTCACTATCATTTTGCCATAGAAGGTCAATGTTCATGCTAGGGGCCGGGAATGGGCTAACAAATAAATAAACACCCCCAAAATGTATCTGACAAGTGTGAATCAGTAAGCACTGGTTTCTCCCATGTAACTCTTGGGAAGGTTAAAAGTGCGCTGTGAAACTTTCTATAGGAGGGCTTGTTTCCATGGAGATTATCATTTTGCCATAGAAGGTCAATGTTCATGCTAGGGGCTGGGAATCATCTAACAAATAAATAAACGCCCCAAAAATGGAGCTGAGAAATATGAATCAGTAAGAATTGGTTTCTCCCAGCTAACTCTTGGGAAGGTTAAAAGTGCACTATGGAACTTTCTGAAGGAGAGCTTGTTTCCATGGAGATATTATTGCAAATAGGTTTAACAATGAAATGAACGCCACAAAAATGTGTATGACAAATATGAATCAGTAAGCAGTGGTTTCTCCCATCTAACTCTTGGGAAGGTTAAAAGGGCAATATGGAACTTTCTATAGGAGGGCTTGTTTCCATGGAGATATTATTGCAAATAGGTTTCACAGTAATTTTGCCGTAGAAGTATCAGTGGGTTCAATACCACCTTGAGACTGCCCGTTCTGATCTTGTAATCGAAGCTAACCTTATATTTTTACCTATCTGGTTAAAAATCTATCTTGAAAATCAAAATTTACAATAGAACTAAAAAAAAAAAAAAAAAAAAAAAAAATCACTGTTAGTTGCTGCCATAGAGCGGTTGTTGGGGCCCGATGACACAGATTGGCAGGCTCGCTTCTGTCAGTCTACCCCAGGGCAGTGGTGGCTACAATGTGCAGTTGTCTAATGTATCGAAAACCAGATACTAACTGATACGAAAACTAGCATCGAAACTAGATACTCATTTAAGCGGGTATCGATACTAAAAAGTCACATTCACAGGACAGAAATGAACCTTTCCTGAATAGTTTTAGAATGATCTTGAGCTGCATCAGTACAAGTATAAGACACATAGACTAGTATACGACCATGGACCACTATGGAACCTACTGGACGACTGAGGGATTACACAAAGAAAGTACTATGATTTAATGTTTAAAATGTCAGTCTATTGTCTAAATAAAGAGTGTTTTCATCATCATCGTGTTATCAAAATCAGTGTTGAGCATCGAGTGGAAATTTCAGTATCAACGCTCCTATAAAGTCAGAAAGTGACTTACAAACACCTCCAACCAGATCACTTGTAAAGTATTTTCAGGTCTATTACATCTTCATTAAATGAAAGCAGTTTCACACTCAATTAAACCCTACAGCGGTACAGAATGCAGTGACGTGTTGCGGTTCCCAGCCATAACACAGAGAGGGCCACGGAGCTGTTATCAGTGAAGGCCACATTGTGAAGCACAGTTCCCACACACAGCTGTCGGACACGCCCGCAGACTCCCGCATTGTTCTTCGCAGCGCTCACAAGGAATCAAAGTCAGCGCAAAAGTCACCACATCAAAAAGCATCCAAATAAGAGGCTAAATAAAGCAACCGTCTATTTGTGAACGAGATTATTGTGTTCTGCCTGTCTGCATGGGATGTTAAAAGAGGGTACACGTTATAGTGAAAGGATTCCTGTTGTGAGGGACTTTTTTGTCTGAATTAGTGACGAATGGGGAAAAAATGCAATCCTTAACTAGGGATGGTATATTGGTTATCGGCGATACCCAGTTTGTCCAGTTCTTCACTATAACTTCACATAAACGTGGTCTGTACTAGAGATTTTAAAAGCTTAATATCGTCATCGTCAAATATCGATAATTGGCCACAACAGCAGTCAAATAACAGATATCGGTATCGGCTCCAAAAATCCATATTGGACCATCCTTATCTTTAGTTCACTTCAATCCCACTGATCACCAATTGCGTCCATCTTAAAAGCCTGAAACATGAAACTTACAACAACTATCTCAACTGTACTAGACGACCGGGGGCAACGGTAGCTCAGTTGGTAGAGCGTTTGTCCACTGATCCGATGGTTGGCGGCTCAAATCCCGCTCTCAACCGGAATCCGATCCACTGACCCTCATGATGGCGGCGCAAATCCAGCTCCCACAGATGAATGCTGTCGTGTCCTTGGCGCAGACTCTAGATAGTTTAAACTTTGACTGGTTCAACTGAGTGAAAATTGTGATTTCAAGAGTTGCAGTTATGGTGCAGTTAAATAGGTACTGGAGCGTCCTCTGCAAACAACAAAGAAAGAAAACAAAAACTGCTAACCCAGTACTTTAGACCTCCACAAACATGTTGTGAAATGTATGGGATTTTTGTATTACGTAAGCAGTTGATATTGCAATCCTCTCTCATTTTGGGAACTGGATTGGAAATCAAAAATTGGCAATAATTAAAAGTCAACAAACCACAAAGAAGGCCGTTCAAATCTTACCAAAAGTACTTATAGTATTAGGCTGACAATTCTTATCATTGTTGCCAAATTTGTTACGGTAATCCTCCAAATGTTATCTTATATCTTAATACACTCTCATACACTGTAATACTGATAACGCCTATGACTTCTTCTATTGTGTTGTGTGTGGTGCCTTTAAAAGAGTGTTGTGTTGTAGAAGTATCATCCAGCCAGTTTAATTATCCCATTTCACACTCCCACAGACACAGGGTGAGCAGAGGTCTTGTACAAACATGTAAGTCATCACAGATCTGGCAACACACAGACACAGCTCCTCCTCGGGTATAGGTTATATCACTTTTAATAGAAAATCTGTCACAAGGAGAGTTTTACAAAGATACATAGTGCCTTGCCCAAGGGTACAACAGTATTCACTTGTGGGAGGTGGGATCCAACCACTAACTTTCTACTAATGCTGAGGGTGGGATTCACAGTGGCAGAGTGGGTTAAATGTGCAATTTCTTGTTCCCAGATAAATTTAAAGGTATAGTATGTAACTTTCTGGAGGTGGAACATCTGCACGATTCCATGAAAACTGAAATAAAGTTAAACCGTACTTTGGAACATTCACCACGGAGATAGATGTGTTTTATGCCATATTGTGGAATATTATAGCGAAAAGAATAACATTTCCATGGAAACAAGCGGGGTCAGGAGTCAGGTTTGTGGAGATGCAAGCCCAGTCACAGTAAGGGTGCATTTTTTTTTTCTTTTTCTGTTTTTCAGTGCAATAAACACAACTGAAATTAATAATAAAAAAACAAAAAAACAAAACAAAACATACTTTTTAGTGAGTTAAAAGGCTAAATAGTATTGCTTTAACACTACAGGTCTATAGAATCAAATTCAATATTTTGTAAACTCCTTTATTGTTATGTCATAATAAAACTATTAAACCAATGACATAACTAAAGACAAATAGGCCCCAGTATTGAACGCATGTTGAAATATGGTCACGCATTTTGGTCACATTTTATATAGCACCTTCAAGGCGCTCAAAGCACTTTACATCAAGGAACCGCTCACCCATTCACACACACATTCACACACCAGCGCACGCAGACACTCGGATCAGAGGATGAACACCAACCACCTACCAGCTGCACTACAGTTGCCCCAATTATGACATCATCTGAAACCCGTTAATAATTACTCAAAATCTATTAATCTCAACACACCAAAAACAGCCTCTTATCTCTCTAATCTATAATTCCCCAAAGCTACCATTGCCTTGCCATTTGTTCGGTGACACAGGGTAGAAAAATGCCCAGAGATTCCCAATAGCTGCACACCTACGCTCTAATGATCGGTTGGACTAGAGCCACGGTCGTGTACGGTCTTGTTTATGAATGGAGCAAATAGTCAAATTCAGACATTACACTGAACTACTCACCCAGTATAAAGCATTAAAGAGATCACACATTTACCCACAGACCAAGGACACATCATCCACTGTCTAGTTTTGATCGAACCTGAAAACATCCATGGACTTTTAACCTGTGATGTGCGTCATTACAATGCAGAGACAGCTGAGTAAATACACAGCTCTACGTAGGCTCCTATTTGACAGAAGGGATGAACCAAAACCACAATCCAGACAACAAATGTGCCAATACCAAAAGCGGGGTATATTTAAAGATGGCATTTCAAAGCATAAAACAACGTTATAGTCGAGAACCATGGTTAGCGACTTTCTTTTGTCTCATGTAAATGGTAAATCGTCACATTTTTACATAGCGCTTTTCCACCTTCAGGGCACTCGAAGCACTTTACATCAAGGAACCACTCACCCATTCACACACACATTCATACACATTCACATTCATACACTTACATCATTCGTACGTAGACACTGGAGGCGAAAGTGGGTTAAGTGTCTTGCCCAAGGACACACTGACAGCATTCATGTGCGGGATCTGGAACCGCCAACCTGTGGGTCAGTGGATTGGATCTTTTTTTCATAGTTTGGCCGGGGGCTTATACTCAGATGTGATTTATACGTGAAATATATGTTTTTTTCTTCATTATTATGCATTTTTTGGCTGGTGCGACTTATACTCCAGAGCAACTTATACTCCAGAAAATACAGTAGTTGTGTATTACCAATGAATTTCTTGTTTTAATGATACTGATTCGGGATGGTTCGATATAGATTTTTTGAGCTGATATCCTATATTTGACTTGCTGTTGTGGTCGATAACCGATATTTGCCGATACCAAAATTTTAAAATGTATAGGACAGACCAAATTTACGTAAGTTATAGTGAAGTTTACAAATTACCTTTTTGCTAATGTAAAAAAACACCAAAATGTATTTATCTGTGATACAAATTTATATATTCACTCATTCGTTTGCTCAGAAAGACAAAACCGATGCGCTGAGGCCAAACTGGGAATGACACATGGACACACGGAATATCGGCTACATTTTTAATACCAGACCGATACCTGAACAACATCTACTGCTTTTCCACCTTCCTACACTGGAAACAAGGGTCTTAACTGTCTTGCCCAAGGACACAACAACAGTATTGATCTTTGGGAGCTGGAATTGATGTCCAAAATCCTCCAAAATATTCTTAATTAACCTTTAAAATCTGAAATAATTCAAAAGTACCTGTACGTCTGGTCGGGAAACACCGGTCTAACGTTTCAGGACATTCAAAATTGGTTAAAATTTTCATTAATTTCAAGGACCCCAATCAATCACGAAATCACACAGATATCATATTCTAATACCGGAAAGGTAGACTTATACATGAAGTGTCCTGCCTAATGACACAATGACCGAAAGTAATACAATGCTGAGGGAGTCCAAACTCTTGCATTAAAAAAAAAAATAGCAGTTTGAAATTTTTTTTCCCCAAAACATTTTCCCAGAAGCAGTAACCGGAAGGATCATTTTGAGCGGTGTAGAAAGAAATAACGGAATCATTTCTCACCAATGTATTTCTAGAGCACAGTGATAAGCCCCCGGTTTGATTCCCAGACTACGCAAGGCTTTATGTGGAGTTTGCCAGTTGACTCTATGTAACGGTGGTTTTCCCAGAGAGTATAAAGAAGTCATTTTCCTATGGGGACAGTAAACATCTGCTCTGAGCTACAACAGCAGTGAAATAAAATGACACTTTAAAACAAATTATTAAACAAAACTCAGCGTTAGTAGAAAATAGAGCTTCGGGATTTGGGGGAAATAATCCAATTGTGATTAGATTTGCGATTTATGTTTAAAGTTCAGAGTGCAACTGATAAACTTATGCAAGGTTCCCACACAACCTTTCCGTCTGTAATGGATTACGTAAATATAATGTACAAGTAGACTTCAGCCTCTACTTTGAAACCTTTAGACACGCTTTTTCACTCAGCCCTTCGTTTCATAACAGGTGATGAATTTAAAACCCATCACTGCGCACACTATGAAAAAGTAGGTTGGCCATCGCTATCTGTCAGAAGAGAACACTGTATAACATGTACTGTATTTATACTTGATACACTCCCTGAATATCTCACTTGTTTGTTGAACACTGATACAGAAACTTTTAATACACGATCACATGATTTTATAAGTCTAAGGACTGGCCGCGCTAGAACTGAGATGAGAAAAACGGCTTTAGGCTGTTTGCTTCCCAGAAATGGAATATATTTTAAGGACAAGCAAAACTGGAAACATTAGTGCCACAAATGCACTTTAATAATCTGGTGATGAACATTTATACTCACACCTGCTCCTGTTTTAATGTTTTAAATGGACATGTATTTGAACCATAGACTGTATAAATAAATTTGTTCCAAATAGGAAGTGAGCATTGCCGCGCTTACGGCTCCACCGACTCTGGCTCCAATTCACTTTCTATTGAAAAACCGTCGCCCCTCTCCCTGTAACTGCTGCTGTGAGCCTCCCTTAGTCACACTCCCTTAGTCCACTTCTTTATACAGTTTCAGAACATGTTTGTAGACGTCTAAACTCCACGTACAACAAGGTTTTTTCCTCGACATGAGATTTTGTCCCTTGCACAAGACAACCCTCTATTTACGTCCAAATAATTATAACCTTTGTGATTTGATAATTGCGATAATTTTGACAGCTCAAAGGTAAACAAGAAAAACAAGAAAAACTACCAACACCATCTCCACGACAGCAAAGGTACATTAACTGACACATGAAACCCCCCAAATACTGTTAATCTCTCGTTTCCTGAACAATAAGTTGATATGATAATGATCTTAAGAGGCCAGTCCAAGTTAAAGCTGTGTGCGCCTTATGTAACGCCGTAACTCTGCGCCGTCTGGAGCCTGGTTCGCATTAAACAGCTTTGTGATGTGGTCCACTCTGCACCTCCTCATTCACACGACACACATGGAGTCCATCAAAACAGTGGCTTATATTGTAACGAACTTAGAGAGAGCAAAAACACTGCTTACAATTGGCCTACTTTGAAACTGAGAAGTCCGGGTCTAGTCCGGGTCTGGTCCAGGTCTAGTCGGGTCTAGTCCAGGTCTAGTCCTAGACCTGGACTAGTCCTGGTCTAGTCCTGGTCTAGTCCTGGTGTAGTTCGGGTCTAGTCCTGGTGTAGTTCGGGTCTAGTCCTTGTCTAGTCCTGGTCATGGTCCTGTCATGGTCCTGTCATGGTCTAAGTCCTGGTCTAAGTCCTGGTCCTGTCCTGGTCCTGTCCTGGTCTAGTCCTGGTCTAGTCCTGGTTGAATCCTGGTTCAGTCATTTTCTAGCCCTGGCTTAATCTTGGTTTAGTCCAGCTATAATCCAGGTACAATCATGGTACAATCTTGGTACAGTCCTGGTCTAGTCCTGGTGCAGTCAGTCCTGGTCTAGTCCCAGTCTAGTCCCAGTCTAGTCCCAGTCTAGTCCCAGTAGACTGTGAAGATAGCCAGTAAAGTCGGTTCATAATGGGCCTTGGAAAGATCTGGAACAGTGCAAAATGATTAAGACAAACCAAATAATGCATTAATTTAACTGCACAATAACAAACTGCCTAAAAGATGACGAACACAGTGAAGATACGCAATACGGGGGGGGAAATGAACCATCAACCCTCTCATTAGCGGGCAAGAAAAGGAGTGAATCGAATTTGGTCATTTCTTGTGTCTCCTCATCTGACGTTTTACAATACAAATTCTTTAGCGACGTCAGTGTGTTTGTAACGATATCACAGAGTTCCCAGATTTCACCACTGCACTGAGGAGACGAGGAGTTTAATGCTGTTGTAACCTCATGGAATGCAGGACTAAAAATAAAAAGGGCTAAAAATAACATTTACTCAATCAGAATTAGAACACACAAATCTTTATCAGCTGTGTAATATTTGCTTATTTAAGAGCCAAACGGACTTTACATAATCCTTCTGTGAGCAGTGACAGCATCGTAGTTCTAGCATTTTGAACATGGAGTACTTTGATGGCTGCGAAGTACTGGACGAATACCGAGGAAGGGTAAAACTGTTAGTCACAGTTAGTAGAAATGAGGATTTGAAGAGGAGTGGTTGGCAGTGGTACAGTGGGTTAAGCATTCACCTACGAACTGAGTCATATCCGGTTTGATTCCTTAAGTCCAAACCATAGACTGTACAAAGAAGTGGACTAAGGGAGTGTCACATCGCCCATAGCGTGCGGCTCCAGTCAAATGAAGCCCGTCGAGGCTAGCGGTTATACGGGCGAATTTGGAGTCAAGTTCCACGTTTGCAACCGAAGAGCCAACCCGGAGTAACGCCGATTCCCGACTACACCGCCGGTTTAGCAACGCTGTCAATCCAACCTGTTGCTAACGATAGCGGGAGCGACCTCGGGGAAAGAAGGCGACTGATTTGTCTGTAAATCAAGATATGAGCATTAATAATAGTGAAATCATGTAGAGCGGGTTAATACCAACATTTTAAAACCAATAACCACTTAGAATTGGGGAAGGGGATTTGGTAGGGCTGAACGATCTGGGAAAAATATTATACATTTTCTGACAAACTTTTCGTGGTGAGATTAGATTTGTGTGAAAAGACTGAAAGATTCACATTTCTGAACACATCTGTACAGATTTAAACTACAGGGTTAGCAGTTTTTATGCCGAATATGACAGGATTTTGTGTTGTTTGTGGAGGACATGACTGAAATTGCTCTTGCTGCCCTAAGATCCACAGACGGAAGTCATAATTGGTGAATCTATAAAACACACAATGCACTGCCTTGTTGGCGGTCTGCAGACAGTATTTCTAAGCCTTACAGAAATCATTTACAATCCTTATCTAGAACTTATCTCCTCTTCTTAGATAAACACGTTGTGGACTTGCTCACCAGCCAACAGTCCAAACAATAGGCTTTGCTTAAAAGACTCAGGAACAAGTTCAAACGATCCAACTAGGCCTGCGAGATTAAAGTGCATCTGACAGATTCGTAGAGTTCTCAAATTATTACCTTGTTTGGTGGGACGGCATCTGGGGTAATTATGTGTCTTAATTTTACAGTTAAGTGGCAGTTTGCGAAGAAAAATAGAAGACCAAAAAGTTGGAAAATACAGGAAGTAGCGGCGAGTCCCTCTACCTATGTCGTGGTAACTGTCATCAATCCATCCAAAATACAGGGGCAATTTAAGCGTAAGATAGGTAGTTTTCTGAAAGTTTAAATCAGACCTATTCTGCAAAATCGACTTTTCAGAGCTTCTATCCATGTTATACTTGTTTCCTCTTCTCAGTTACCCTCTCGAAGTTGTTTGCGCAACTATATTACGCCATATTGTCGTTCAATCCTCATTTTCACCGCCACCGGCACAATCCCGCTGTGACGTACTTACTTCGTTTTTCAATTTTATTTATTTAATTGTGACACTTGCTAGTGCGACCTGCGGCTATCCACAGGAGCGGCTGACGGCTACAAGGCTCTTTGTTGTGACGACATTTACGGTGACGTCAGCTCCAACTGGGCACCGCGGTTTTCTAACGCGGAACTCACTGGACTCGTTTCTCGTTTTGGATGAATATTGTGATTTAAAATGTCCAAATTATAACATAATGATCCACGGGTGTCACAGATTGTAACTACAGAGCCGACACAAGCACCATAGGTCTTCTTTAAACTCTGATTTAATAGCGTAAATGTGTTATCTATTTGTGTTGGTCGAATCATAACTGTTGTGTGATTTAGTCCTTTTGATGCATTCCACTGACAGGTTTGTTTCACCACACTGCAAAATTTACCCAAGAAAAATATTACCTCCCCATTTCAAATCTGTTTTTCTCTTTTGTAGAGTTTCCAAGTTTTTGTGAGAGTGGAAAAGTCCAAGGCAGTATTTACATGACACCACAATGACACATGCCCCTGTCACAGCTCCGTCACTGAGGGAAAAACAACAGTAGCAGTAGCTTCTTACCCCGACGAACCCCACAAATCCTATTAGAAAGAACTGAACCTGTGCTCACATCGCACGCACACGGCTAAAACAGGCATGGGTGGAGTAGTAGTGGTAGCACTAGTAGTGGTAGTAATTGTGGTAGAAGTAGTAGTAGTGGGTAGTAGTAGTAGTAGTAGTAGGTAGTAGATAGTAGTAGTAGTAGTAGAAGTAGTAATAGTAGGTAGTAGTGGTAGAAGTAGTAATAGTAGGTAGTAGTAGGTAATAGTAGTAGATAGTAGTAGTAGGTAGTAGTACCAGTAGGTAGTAGCAGTAGGTAGTAGGTAGTAGTAGAAGTAATAATAGTAGGTAGTAGTAGTAGGTAGTAGGCAGTATTAGATAATAGTAGATAATAGTAGGTAATAGTAGGTAGTAGTAGTAGTAGTAGTAGTATATAGTACGTAGTAGTAGCATTAAGTAGTAGTATTAGGTAGTAGTGGTAGAAGTAGTAGTAGTAGGTAGTAGTAGGTAATAGTAGTAGTATTAAGTAGTAGTAGGTAGTAGTAGTAGTATGCAGAAATATTGTAAAAGCAGCTTTTAGGGTGAACATTATGGCATCTAATTATAGAGCATTTCAGTCTTTGTGAAACAGGAAGTGCACCGATAGCATGCTAGTTATCATTAGCTTTACCGTGACAGTAAACGCCGCTGCTCTCTGAAAGTCGTCAAAAGCTTTTTTAAAACTCATCATGGTGAGTCATTAGGGTGCTCAGGGTGCATGAGGTAAGTGAGGAGTAACTTTAGAGCAGCAGAAACTGTTACATTACAATGAACTGGCACAGCACCTTTAAAACTACGGTCTACACAGTTTTGACAAAATAAATGAGATCTGCTTCAAGAGTGATCGATATAGAACATACAAGACAAACAGATAAATATAGAAGTCATTTTATCAAAACTTCAGTGAGTAAGTACATAAACTATGGAAAGTTAACATTAAAATTCTGAAGTCGACCCCATTCTAACTGAAGTAGAGGCCAGCACTCACCAGCAGCTGTTCCTGTTTGAACGCCAAGAAAAGTGACTGAAGACTGAAGCCTGCAGTCTGAGCTATGATGCAACTAAGCCCTGGTCTTATCCAGCGCCGCAGGGCAAGAGAAGAGAGGCAGAGAGACAGAGAGGAGAGAAGAGGGAGGAGAGAAAGAGACAGAGAGGACAGGATGAGGGCAGGAGAGAGAGGAGGACGGAAAGGAGACAAGGAAAGGAGAGAGAGCAGAGGCGAGAGGATGAGGGGAGAGAGAGAGAAGGAGGAGGGGAGGAGAGAGGGGGAGAGAGGAGGCTGGGAAAGGAGACAAGGAAAGTAGAAGTGGAAGGGAGAAGAGGTAAGGAGAGAGAGGAGAGGGTTAGAGGGAAGAGGAGAGAGGATGAGAGGAGGGAAAGGAGAGGAGGAGAATAAGAGGAAAGAGAAAGGAGGAGAGAAGAGAGAGAGGGGAGAAAGGAAAGGATGAGGGGAGAGAGGGGAGATGAGGAGGAGAAGACAGGGAGAGAGAGGAGGAGAGAAGAGAGAGACAGAGAGAGGAGAAAGGAAAGGATGAGGGGAGAGAGAGGAGGAGGAGAGAAAGAGAGAGGGAGAGAGAAGGAGGGAGAGGAGACAAGGAAAGTAAAAGTGGAAGGGAGAGGAGGTAAGGATAGAGTGAAGAGAGAGAAGATGAGAGAGGAAAGGATGAGGGAAGAGAGAGGAGAGGAGGAGGAGAAGAGAGAGGGGAGAAACAAGAGGAGGGAGAAGTGGGTAGAAGAGGAGAGGATGAGAGGAGAGGGGGAGAGGAGGAGAGAGGAAAGGAGAGGAGGAGAGAACGGGAGGGGAGAAGAGATGAGAAGAGGGGAGAGAAGAGTAGATAGAGAGGAGGAGGAGGAGGAGGACACATGAGAGGAAGAGGAGAAGGAGAGGAGAAAAAGAAGAGAGGGAGGAAAAGAGAGGAAGGGAGAGGAGGGGAAAGGAGAGAGAGAGGAGGAGAGGAGATAAAAGGTGAGAAGACAGGAAGGGAGAGGAGGGGAGAGAGGAGGGGAGAGAGGAGAAGAGGAGAGAGGAGGAGAGTAGAGAGAGGGGAGAAGAGGAAAGGAGGAGAAGGGAGTTACATAGGGCAGAGGAGAGGAGGAAAAGAGAGGAGAGGAAAAAAGAGGAGAGAAGAGAGACGAGAGGAGAGAAGGAGGAGAAGTACCAAAAACGGAGGGAGTAAAAGATGAAAAACTACCCTCTTTGCTCCATGACAAATCCAGCGCATTGGACCCACATGTTCAAACATGACTGGGGAATTGATCATAAGTTGTGTTTACGGCGTGACAGAATCTGATGTCATAATTTGCGATGGAGGACAGGGGTCTGTGTAACTCTGTGGCTGATTCACTGTCGCTCAAAGAAATACTGACAAACAAAATCCACATATGTTGTTGAACTTCATAATTTTTGTCAGGGACCGGCTACGCACATTTGTGGCTCGGTCCTTTTAACAGACAACGACCACATCTGTGTTCGATTGTGCTAACAAGGGGCGCTTTGAACTCTGCCGTTTTTGTTTCATGTGGATGGGCCAATAATTACAGAGACGCTAACTATACAGCTACACAGTGACAATTTAAAAAGCCTCTACCGGACTTTTTCCATTATATTTGCACAAAATCTTTCTTGCCTTATTCAGCACGGATATATTGCATAAGCAGCTCTTGGGGTCAAAACATGTCCACTGGGTGCCGTCTGCGTCTAAACAGAAAGCATTTTATTCTCTGATAATCAGGAAGTGCACGTTAGCATGCTAGCTGTTGTTAGCATTACCGTCGTGGCAAAACTCCGCTCTGGACTTGTGAAAAGTGCTTATAAAGTCATTGCGGTGAGTAATTAGAATGCTCTGAATGCGTAAGGCAAGTGAGGAGTAACTTTGGACCACTGCAAACCTCAGTTTATACCTCAATACCTCAGTTTTAAACTATTAAGCTGTCACGTGAACCCAACCTTTTGTAACACATTTTTTAAAGAAGAAAGTAAAAGGGTCTGAAAACGGTGCCGGGGGGGACGCCAGAATTAAAAGTTATATAGACACAAGATTAAAATAGCTGATAAAAGGGACATGTTGAGAGTTTTAATGTTTTGATAATGGGTTTGGCTTGGCAATTTGATGCTTGTCGCTGCAAGTAAAGTCAATGTAATGAGGAATTGAATCATTCGTCTCTATAGCAACGGAAGAATGGAAAATTACCTTCCGAGTAACAACAAACGATAATTCTGTATTAAGATTTTAACGTTGAATGCACTAAATGCTCAAAATAGAATCATATCACTTCACTTAGGACTGGGCGATATGACAAGAAATGAGATCACTTTTTTCCCCCTTGTATCGATCGATCGGATTTTTAGATTTTTAAGTTATTTTTCCTTATTAAAACAATAAAAATAGTCAAATTTCTTCTTTCAGAGTCTCTGCTCCAAAACACGTGCTTTCTCTGACAGAGGATTGGCTGTAGACCTCTCCATTAAAAAGACTCAAGCTGATCACTGACTATCATCTCAGTTATAATTTGATTAATTGCACAATCCTATGTTCAAACCGCAAACGTTGCCTTCTAAAATGCTTTATAAATCTACAAATTTCACATTTGGTTAAACTGAAGTAAAAGTCTGAGTACAAAGACTTACCAAAAATACAGAAAAAATTCAACCCTAACCCTAATTCTTCAGAAATGTCTTTAAACATAAAAAGCACAAACCATTTTTTAGATTTCAAGCCATAGGGTCACATAAGCTAACACAACACATGTCCAAACCAGAACATCTTGTGAAGTCAAACGCAACCCTCCACAGAAACACAGCCCGGGTGACTATATCCCGCCTATATTTTCTTTTAATAAAACTGCCGTGAAGCCGAAATCCTATGTAAGCTTTGCATTGAACTTACCATATATTTAGAGCCCTCTCCCGGTCAGGAAAGCTCGGAGCCTCCAACGAAAGACCTGATCAATATCTCTGCGGTCCAATATGTACCAGTGTCCTCAGGGTTAGTCCAGACTCAAACGCTCTTGCTCCGTGGTCTTAAAAAGTTGATAAAGTTGATTAAAAAGGTTGAAGGATCTGAGCAGGATTGAGTTCAGTTCACTCAGTGTACTACAGCAGTGGAATGGGAGGGTAGACTTGAACGCACACGCAGGATATCAACAGACCCCGCCCCCTTCTCTCTCTCACTCACTCTCACTCTCTCTCTGTG
>KN485944.1:66708-81177 GCA_000787095.1 Periophthalmodon schlosseri
TCTTGCCCCGTTCTCCCCCTTTCTTCCTCTCTCTCCCGCTCTCTTTCACACTCCACCATCTCTCCCCCTCTCTCTCTCTACCTCTTATTCTCTCCCTCTCTTGCCCGCTCCTCTCCCATATTTCCCCCTCTCGCTCCCTTTCTCTTATACTCCCTCTCTTTACCTCTCTCAATTGTAACCTCTTTCTCCCCAACCCTTCCTCCCTATCTATTCTCCCTTCTCCCCCTTTCTTCCTCTCGATCCCCCTCTCTTTCACCCCCTCCATCTTTCTATCTCCCCCTCTTCCCCCGCTTTCCCCTCTTCACACCCCCACATGCTCGCACACATCCTGGCTGACTCATGTAAACTAAAGTCACACTTGTGAAACCTGAAAACTTTCCAAACTCAATTGATTTGTTGAATCTTACTCAGCCAGAACCATTTGGAAAAGAACATATGATCTTTAGTCAGGTTTGATTTAGGAGACGGGAGATGCACTTTTGACTTGTGCTGTGATAAGGCTCATAGGTTGGTTATTGATCAGTTAGAAAGTATTTTAACTGGAAGAAGGGAGGTTGTAGTACATCCAGTGGTTTGTATTGGGAAACTATGGAAAATCCGATTTGACAAACTTTAATGACAATGCATTAAAATTGTAAACACCCATCCATGAGGCAGCAGCCTGAGCAGGAGGTCCAGACTTCCCTTTCAACGCACACTAGCTCCAGCTCTTCCGGCGGGATTCGGAGGCGTTCCCAGAAACATAGTCCCTCCAGCGTGTCCTGGGTCTTCCCCGAGGCCTCCTCCCGGAGGGACATGCCCGGAACACCTCTTCAGGAAGGCGTCCAGGAGGCATCTGGAACAGACGCCCGAGCCACTTTAGATGGCTCCGCTTGACGTGGAGGAGCAGCGGCCGTAATCCGAGCTCCTCCCGTTTGACTAAGCTCCTCATCCCGTCTCTAAGGGAGCGCCCAGCCGCCCTGCGGAGGAAACTCATTTTGCCCGCTTGTATCCGTGTCCTTCTTGTCCTTTCGGTCTTGCATCTGTATTGGAACTGTATCAAATGTACTGCAAACAACGTACTCATAATTCACTCCATACGGCAGTTGTATTACAGACTCTGTACCTGATTTTTACAGTATTCAAAATGTGAAAAACCACAACTAGTTTATTTAAAACGGTTTGCATTGGCACAAAGTTATTCCTCAGAGACCAGATCGGAGTTTTGCTGTCACGGTTAGTGATCGGCTGATGTGGGTTTTTTCATGACCAAAGCCGATATCGATTGTTTAGACTCCAGAGCAACCGATGTCCGATAAACTCTGCCGATATTTTCAGGCCGATTTGATTATTTTCTCCAAATTATGTCATTTAAAGTTGCTACAAACTCCCCCGAAGCCCTTTTTTACCATGTTTTGCACAGCTATCTCTTCATATTAAAGTGTTAATATAAAGCTTGGTGTGTATTTTCTCAGCTGCAGAATGACCAAAACATAACATTGGCCTATGCTGGAGATTTAAGGCTGATGGCAACAACCAGAATGCTAACAGCCCGCTTCCTGATTCTCGGACGACAGAAACGCTTTATAATTAGATGCAGACAGCACACAGCGCACGTTTAAATATAGATGAAATATGAACCGCCAAAACTAATATAAGAACCCAATGCATTTTAGAACATGTTTTTAAAGGGCTAAACTACAGGGTTGTTAAGTTTTCCACATAATGACACCCCGTAGACACTGTATATTTAGAATGCACTGAATAACTGCAGTCTTTGTGATTTGCTAATTGCGACCATTCGATTGTGCTTTGATTAATCTTTCAGTGCTTGTAGGCGGATTAAAGACGTCTTGTTATTCCGTGCTGTATGGCTTTCGCGGGTGGCTAAACTTGGGACCAAATTTGAGAGCCAAATCCCACACACTTCCATTGCGCTAATAGCAGGTTTTGAATTGGAGATTGTTCAAGGCTCATTATCGCCTCTGTAACTAAACTCTACCGGCGTTTTGATCAGCCATTCCTTGTTTACATTTTCCAAACGGACAATTACAGGGATTCACCGATGACAAGGAGCTCGCATGGAAGGAGGATTCAGGGAGTAGTCATTTCTATTCACCGGGAGCCTGCGTTTCGGTTGTGGAACCCTGGTTACGAGTTGGCAAGTACTGATATCCAATAGATGGTATTAAAGATCCACTATGTAACTTTTCTGGTGTCTGCTGCCTGTTTGTCTCCATGGGGATGTGATTGCATTTTTTGGAATATTCCACAGTATGAGATAAGAGTTGATTTAGTTCTGATTTAGTCCTGGGTTAGACCTGTGCCCTGGCTTGGACCTGGTTTAGTCCTGGTTTAGTCCTGGTTTAGATCTGTGCCATGGTTTAGCCCTGGCTTAGGCCTGATTTAGACCAGTTTTAGTCCTGGTTTAGTCCTGGTTTAGTCCTGGTTTAGTCCTGGCTTAGACCTATCTTAGACCTGGCTTAGACCTGGTTTAGACCTGGTTTAGACCTGGTTTAGACCTGGTTTAGACCTGGTTTAGACCTGGTTTAGACCTGGTTTAGACCTGGTTTAGACCTGGTTTAGACCTGGTTTAGACCTGGTTTAGACCTGGTTTAGACCTGGTTCTAGTTTAGACATTGTTTAGACCTGGTTTATTCCTGGTTTAGTTCAGTTATACAGTTTTAAACCAGTTTTAGACCTGTTTTAGTCCTGGTTTATTCCTGGTCCTAGCTTAGACATGGTTTAGACCTGGTTTAGACCTTGCTTAATATCTTTTCTAGAGATTGATCAATATGGGTTTTTCCATGGCATGTGCCGAATGTTTAGAATCCAGAGAAACCGATGGCCGATAAGCTCTTTTAAATTTACTACACTTAATATTTACCACAGAGAGGTGTGTTGTCATGTTTTGTGCTGTTGTTCAAATGAAGCTTTATGTGTATTATTTAGGTAGCAGCTTCATCCAAACAAAATATCGGCCGGTGCTGGAGATTAAAGGACAACTACTGATGCATTGAAAATTGCAAATATCGGTATGGTATTTCAGCCAACCAGTATGTCTGTCTGTCACTTTTCCTCCTTTTTCTCTGTAGCTCAGATGTTTGGTCCATGATGTCTACCTTTACGATTCCACATCGCTTGACCCCCACAGGACCCTTTAAAACCAGCGTCTGTCAGGTGGCCTCTTCCTGTTTTCCCCGTCTGCTGTGATGCCACTTCCTGCCTGTGATGTCACTTCCTGCCTGGATGCTCGGCGGGGTTCGGGTCTGGCGTCAGGGTTGTGTTTTGTTTGAGAGGTCGCTCTATAGATGTACACAGACGACTGGCTGTTTGTTATTCTTAGAGACAGTCACTTTCTATAGGCCCATTTCCTCAGAACATCACTGCTTCCATTGTTCTTCCAGTGGGGTATTATAAACTAACTACCCATTTTATTATATTGTTGAAATGACTGAGAGTTCAATTTATGAAATCTATATTTGCAACATGTATCATAATGCCAAATATACAAATGTTAAAGGTTGTCCATCTTGCATTTATTCAACTACAGTAATGCAAAAATACCTTAAGGGTCGCCCCGCTTATAGCAAGAATGGTGAGGTGGGTTAAGTGTCTTGCCCAAGGACAGAAGGACAGCATTCATCTGTGGGAGCTGGAATCGCACCGGCAACCTTTGCGTCAGTGGATTTGACCGCTCAACCAATGATGTTTACGTCGAGAGCAGGATTTGAACTGCCAACATTCGGATCAGTGGGCAAACGCTCAACCAACTAAGCTACTGTTTTGCCCTTTGCAGGACTCCGATCTGACCTGTAACTTGATCTGGTGGCATTAACCGGTTATCTCCATACACATAGATAAGCTTAATGCCATACTCTGGAACTTTACAGGCTAAGCATCTCCATTGATACAAGCAGGTTAACAGACAGATACTTCACATATCTGCCTTAGATACGAAGTAAAGATTGTCAAATCAAATATAACGTTTACTGATGGCAACTGTAATGCTGATTTATTTTTAATTCCAAAAACATTCATGTCCCATTTATTTGATGCCAATCATTAATCAGATCAGTGCAAGTTCTGCCTCTGAGTGAATTCTTCAGGTTTTGAGCTTCCAGATGAGGCATGGCCTGTCCATATACTCAGAAAAATGTGTACGTGTCCCTTAAGGTACTGACCACCCAAGGTTCAGTTGTGATAGTACCTTTTTAAAAACAGACACACAAAGGCTATAGCCAACACTTTGCTTAAAAAAAAAAAAGACCAAAGTCTAAATTTAACGCAAAAACAAACTGATATACTGAGTCCGTAGTCATGGGACCAGGACAGACCACAGTTCCATTAGACTGAGCAGCATGACTTCATACAGTAAACTTTCCAGAGGTCACATCCTTCCAGCGTTCATCCCTGGAAAATGCAACGGAAAATCCACAGACGGTTTTGCGCTGCCAATCAGGTACAGCGCCGGTCATGTGATCTGTGGGGTGAGGGCTGGAGCAGAGCAGAGGATGGTTTATGCAGAAGGAAAATGAAATATGATGGTTCATTTACGAAGATGGGGCTAACAAATGTGAAAATTACAGAGCTGGAGGGTAAAGAAACAGCAGACTAAGAGAGTCAGACGTTTATAAATGTTCCATCTATCCAACAGGCCACTAAAACAAGGTGTTTCTTAGCTCACATGATTGATCTGTGTACAGAGGAGCTGCACACAATCACGATCAAATCAGAACAGCAATTACAAAAACACAGCAAGTTCAGCAAGTTTTTTTTCCAAGTTCAACTAAGAATTTTGGTAAAAGCGCAAGGATTTACCAAAATTCTTTGTTGAACTTAATAAAAAAAACAAAAAAACAAAACTTTGCAACGCCCAGGGATCCATCACCAGATCTTGAGCTAGTCTAGACTACCTTAGCTGGAGGATTTTACCTTTTGTGTTTTGGGTTGATGGGAGAAACCGGAGTGCCCCGAACAAACCCACCCAGACACAGGGGAAAAACATGCAAACTCAGCACAGGAAGGCCCGGGCGGTCTGGGAGTCAAATCTTGAACCTTCTTCCTGTGAAGCGACTGTGCTCGTCTCGTGTTTTTGCTGAAGATTGCCTGAAAACTCAAAATGGAAATGGATTTACACAACGCATTTTCAGGAGCCTAGCAGTTATAGGGGCGAATACGGAGCCGAGTTCAGATTTGAAATTCCAACCGCGAGTATCATAGCAACCAAAGAGCCAATCCGGACCGAGGCTGTTGAAGGTATCGCCCCTTCTCGTCCGCGCCTTGACCTGATTTGTCTGTTAATACTATTCATATCTTGATTTACGGACACAATAGTGAAATAAAAATACCAGGATCAAGTAGAGCGGGTTAATACGAACATTTTAAGACCAAAATGATGAGCCTGACAGCAGCAGTTACGAAGAGCGGAGCGACAGTTTTTCAATAGAAAGTAAATTGGAGCAAGAATCAGTGGAGTCGGAAGCGCGCCCATGCTCACTTTCCATTGGGAACGCAGCGGCTAGCAGGTTAGCTATGTCCATTTATACACACAGTCTATGGGTGATAGTGACTTACTGGAAAAACTGTTGGCTAATGCTAGCTAACTTGTGACTGTAATGTTATATGAGACGGACTTGTTTATTGGCACAAATCATCTCATCTGTTGTAGTTCCAGCTAAATCATTTCTTTCTGGTCATTGTTAATCTGCGCTTTATTGCCCAACAAACCCTAAAACAGAGCAGTGCCTACAGTTAGCATCACACCCCCAGAGAATGTTGATGACATCAGCTGCAAAGTATCAATACATCACAGTATTTTTCTTTTCAGATTTTATACCTCAGGGTAGTGACAATTTTCATGTAAACGAAAATATAACTGGCTTCCCTTAAAAAGATGACGTCATGGTTATTACTCACATGTGACACGAACCGCGGCTGTGATCTGAAAGAGGAAAGTGGAGATGAAACCTTCCCTCATCTTTTTCTATGTGCACATTATACCAGGGCCTCCAGCTGTTTGGCTTTGGGAAGGGCCCCGTCGCCGTGACAACCCACACCTTAAAACCCCAGTCTAGTCCTGTCCTGTCAGGAAAACCAAGAGCCAAGAGAGGGGAGGGAAAGAAGACAAGAATGTAACGTGAGTTTAGGAGAGAAATAGATAAGTCTGTAGAGAAGACAGAGCTTGTATATATATATATGTTGTTGTTTTATTTGTTTTTTGCAAAATTCCAGCATAAATATCCCCAAATCTGGCCAAAACTACAGGTCGTGACTGGTATTAAAATTGTTAATAGACGATACTGAATTGGTGGTAGGAATGTTGTTCTATTACAAGTGTTTTTATTGCTAAAAATATACTGAAGCAGGGTCACCTCTCCACAGATCTGATATGCAACCTGCCACCATGGAAGGAGATAATACTCTGGAACATTCCAAACAAACCAGTAACATTTCCACGGAGACGATTTGCCACCAGGAAATTTCTGTAGCGCGAATTTAAAGCAGAATGTATCCTTGAGTTTCAGAATGATGTGAAATTAGGATCGTGGCCATAGTAGTTAACAATTTAAAAGAAAATATGACACCTTTTGAATGGGAAAAAGTCCTCAAAATGTAGCGGGAATTTGAAACCTATGAATACATCTAATTATTGTGAAACTTCAGTTCCTTCATTCAGCCTATACTGCATTATTTCATTTATAAAGGCAGGGAAATAATCTTAAAATTCAAATTTAAAGGCCCTGTACCTGATTCCCATGTGTTTGAGCTAAATGTGTCTTGTCCCAGTAATATTGTATAAGCAGCTCTTGAGGTAAAAACAAGTCTGCTGTGTCCTGGCTGCAAAACCGTTTAAAAGGTCCTGTATTACGTAAAATTGACTCTTGTGAGCTTTTAGCCATGTTGTAATGTTGTTTCCTCCTCAAAAACATACCTGGAGTTTTGTTTCATTCACACATGTTTGAGTAATCCTTTATCGTTAGTCAGTCTGCATCACCAAAGCTCAAAATGTTCTGTTCCACCTTGTGATGTCATGTTAACAGCTACCTTTTACATTTTGTTTAATAGAGATTGACAATTCCAGGGCTGAAATTATCCAAATGATTCTAGTGAAAGTGTTATGGAGTTTAAAAAACAGTGGAGCACTTCCTGTATTACCACATGACATCACAAGGTGGAACAGAGTATTTTCAGTCTGAGAGAAAAACTCAACCTAAATATGCAGGGTTTGAGTGTTAAACATGTGAGAATGAAACAAAACACGACTCCGGGTCTGTTTGTGATGAGGAAACAACATTATAACACAGATCAGAAAATAGCGTAATATGGGCCCTTTAAAATGAACTAATTCTGTTTTTCCCATTTTTAAGAGAGTAAAAATCTTTAAAAACTGACTTAGAGTAACCTTTGAGCACTGTTGCGTAACTCGTGTGCAGCCTAAGCTATAGTTGAAGAGGACGACACCTGGAGAGGGGGCATAAATTATATATTACAAAGCAGAACTGCACTTCTAGATATACTGATACAGGGAAACAGAGGAGCAAAGGCCTCTGGGAATACAAGCTTTCAATCCAGTGTGTGCTCTGTGCTGTGGCCAGGGGGCTGCAAATCAAAAGGTATCACCGAGCACTCTAAAAACTCTTACGGCGAAACATTAAAGTTTAAAGATATTTTGCAAAACAACTGGCTTCACTGCAGCTAAATCTGTCAAAAAGTCTATTTTTATTCGCGCTATCTTCCGTACTTTTGTTCCTACTCGCTTCTACCCATCCATCAAGTGAAACGTGTATCTGAAAACACATGGAAACAGGCAATTTATTATTTTTTAAAAGGTGAACTATGTAACCTTTCTGATGGGAGGAGGCGGGGTGGGATCGAAGGGGAATGTCCTTGCTATGAATGTTCCACAATATGGCATTAAACTCGAATAGCTTGCATTTATTCAACAACGGGGGTTTTAACTGCAAACAAAATATCACAAAAAACATGCACTGTCACTTTGAGTGGGCTCGCCTCTTCAAAGATCTGACGTGTAACTTGGAGTAGTAGCGTCACCTGCTCGTCTCCATGGAGATATACAATTTTAAAGCCATATGGAACACGCAGGACAGATTTTCGGCAGATTTTTACACCGGATGCCCTTCTGAATGCATCCACACACAAAGGGTTTAGTGTCTTGCCCAGTGACACGATGACAATATGCATCTTGAATGAGGATTGAACCAGGAACCTACACCAACAACTGAAGGCTTATATAGACAGCAGCATGGATGTATTCAATGTTGTAATAGGTTTAAAATTAAAATACCTAAATATCATAGCAAAATAATACTCGTTTAAGTTAGAGGTCCTATATTACACAAAACTGACTCTTGTGACTTTAAGCCATGTTATAATGTTGTTGACTCTACAAAAACATACCTGGAGTTGTGTTTGGTTCATTCACACATGTTTTAGTAACACTTTACTATTAGTCTGACTACATCTCCAAAGCTCAAAATGCTCTGTTCCACCTTGTGATGTCATGTGGTAATACAGGAAGTGCTCCACTGTGTTTTTAAACTCCACACACTTTCACTAGAATCATGTGGATCATTTCAGCCCTGGAATTGCCAATCACTACTTAACAAAAGGTGAAAGGAGCTGTTAACTGGAAAACTACCACTACATGACATCACAAGGTGGAACAGAGCATTTTGAGCTTTGGAGATGTAGTCAGACTAATAGTAAAGTGTTACTAAAACATGTGTGAATGAACCAAACACAAGCCTAAATATGCAGGGTTTGTATGTTAAACATGTGTGAATGAAACAAAACACAACTCCAGGTCTGTTTGTGATGAGGAAACGGCATTATAACAGATCAGAAAACGGCCCAAAATGGCCCTTTATTTAGACCGCACAAAATAAAAGTGTTTACTTTTTATATTTGCCTTCTATAATTTTAAGCATGTATTTCCTCATAATAATCTTAAACCAAAATTCACTGCGATAGCCTCATTTCCGAGGCAAGCAGATCAAGCCAATAAGCTCGCATTCAAAACTACACACACACTGCCCCCTTCTGTTCAGAACTCGGAACAGTCTGAAAAATGTCAACTCTTGAGCAATGGCAAAAAGGAATAAAAAATGGTTATAAAAATAATCTTCTGAGAGGTATGCCAAGACTGAAATTAGTCATGTTCCCGCTGCCAGTTATTCACTCGTAAAGTTGGTAAAAATCCAGGAATTTTGAGAATTGTGACACAAGGGAGAGTTTTTCAGGTGTTCAAAACTTTTACTGTGGACTTTTTAAAATGACTGAACATTTGAGGCTAAAAATAATGCAGATACGGTGGTCAAACTATGGACATTACGCACATTACAGCACAATGAGATAATCTTCCAGTCTTTAGTAGCAAAATAAATACATCAAAATAAATAGAATCTGGCCTATTTCACACAGCAAAATAAAAGAAACAATGTTAAAAATGTAGGATTTTATAAACATTACCTGATAGAAAGGAGATGTTATTGTTTTTTTTTGGGGGGGGTTTTCTGAAATGTTCCACAGTATGGCATTAAGCTTGTCTGTTTTGCATTTAGTGACTGCATTGCTGAAAAAAGACCTCGCCCCTCCACAGATCTGACCCCTAACTTAGCCTGGTGCCGTAACCTGTTTGTCTCCATGGTTGATATGTTACTGCTTTGCCAAAAATGTTCCACTGTATGGCATTAAACTTGTATATCGCTATAGAGACAAACAAGTGAAGGCCCCAGGCCAAGTTAGAGGTCAGATCTGTGGAGAGGCGATGTGTTTTTTCAGCAATGCAATCACTAAATGCAAGACAGATAAGCTTAATGCCATACGGTGGAACATTTTTGGCACAGCAATAACAAATAATAATAATCACCATGGAGACAGCCCGACAGTGGACCTCTCATCAAAAATGTTACATAGTGCATTTAACTTGTTTCAGCTCCCAACTTTATTTAAAGGGCCGGTACCTAATTTTTTGCCATGAATTTTCTGTCTGCATCTAATTAGAAAGTGTTTTATTGTGTGTTAGTGTGTAAGTGCGTGTTAGCATGCTAGCTGCTGTTAGCACTGGTGTCTGAAAGCTGTGAAAAGTGCTTATAAACTCATCGCGGTGAGTAATTAGGATGTTCTGAATGCGTAAGGTAAGTGAGGAATAACTATGGACCACTGCAAACCGTTTAAAATGAACTACTTCTGTTTTTCACATTTTTAAGACGGTAAAAATCAGTTACAGCGCCTTGAAATGTCTCCACGATATGTAGCAGTCTCTAATTGTTTTCCTGCTAATCCAAGATTCCACAAAGAGCCAACCAGTCACTTTCCAAATCCTCTTACATAACCCGCTCAGCTCTGACCCTGGATAAGGAGACAGGTGGCGTCAGATGAAGTTTGTCCCACGCGGGCTCCCCTCCTCTGTGTAAACATTAGCCTTAAATATTGCACACGACCCCGTGGTGACCCCCCGCACACCGCCCCATAGGGAGGCGGATGTGCCGAGGTCTACGGGACAAACGGTGCATCCTGGAGACCCTGTGTGGAGTAATGTTAAAGGGGAGGGCTCAGGCTAAGCTCCTGTAGTCACACTTTAATTTGTTGGTTGTCATGGTGAACGTGAATGTAGACGTGCCACTGTGTCAAATTGAGGTTATTGTGTTAATAAAATCCCTTCTTTTGAGACTATATATTAAGCGATATATATAGAGAGAGCGATATACTGAAAAATTCACTTTATATGTGATCATTGGACTTTACCAGCACATTTTGGATGAAGTGTTAATATGTTCAGATTATCGTCACAGAAAAATATATATGTTTTCTTATTTAAATTACTCTGGGATTCGGAGGAGAAAGCCACATCTATCTTGCCCAGTAGCACAACAACAGAAAGACCATTTTCCCAGAGGTTAGCATGGTTAAACTTTTCAACCACTAGTTTGTCCACGGATCTGAAGGTCGGCGGTTCGTATCCCGCTCTCGACGTAAACACCACTGGTCGAGCGGTCAGATCCACTGCCAAATAGGTTGGCGGTGCGATTCCAGCTCCCACAGCAAATAGGTTGCGGTGCGATTCCAGCTCCCACAGATGAATGCTGTCTGCGTACACTGGTGTATGAATGTGCGTGTGAACGGGTGAGTGGTTCCTTGATGTAAAGTGCTTTGAGTGATGTACATACAATTATCACGAATAAATAAGAAGTCTGTAAAGTAAATTGCCAGTAAATTGTCAAATCAACTCACTGTGACCTCTCAAAAAACAGCGCACAGTTGAACCCCTTTAGGCTCTGCGTCGTCGTTGTCCTGGTGTTGTTGAATCTGATGTGAGTCTGTCTGTATGTGCTGAGTGCTGTGGTCACTCTTTGTCCCCGGAGAAAGGACAGCGGGGGACAGGAGACAGAGGACAGGGAACATAATCTGTTTAAGGAGACAGCTGAGGAGACAGGAGCCAGACTACGGGCTTAAATGGACCAAAACAAACACACTGCAAAAATGTCTCTGAATAATTCTAAATATGAATCTGATAGTTTTTCCTACCTTACTTTTTAACTTGTGAGACTAAGATGATATGATTTGTTGAAATACATTTCTGACAGCAGCGTTCAACACGTAACTGCTAATTTCAAGTGGGACAACAGTTAAGCAGAGGGTTAAGCAGTTTGCCTTCAAACCAGAGGGTAGTGGAGTCTTTCTTGCAGTCAAAATATTCAAGGTGAATAGGGAGGGAGGCCTATACATGTGTAACCAAGTGATAGAAAATGAGAACAGCTGCCATAGCAATTAACAATTCAAAACTAAAGATTATAATTTCAAAAACACCTGAGACATGGAGCTGCTGGGATCCATATAACCAAGGGTGCTTGAGACAAAAGGCACAGTTCATTAAGACAAATATGTATATAGGGGGCGATAGTAGCTCAGTTGGTCGAGTGTTTGTCCGCTGATTCACAGGTTGGCCGTTCAAATCCCGCTCCCGACATAAACATTGGTTGTGCGGTAAGATACACTGACCCACAGGTTGGCGGTGCAATTCTAGCTCCCACAGATGAATGCTGTTGCTGTGTCCTTGGGCAAGACACTTAACCCCCCCTCGCCCCCAGTGTCTGTGTACACTGGTGTATGAATGTGTGAATGGGTGAGCACTTTGAATGCCTTGATTGTAGAATCGAGCTATATAAAAATGTGTCCATTTACCATTTACCATATATATACCTTTTGAATGGTCAAAACAAAGTACTCAAAATGCTGCCTATAAACAGGAATGGATATTTTGTATAATAATATACAAAATTCAAACTGTAAACAACTCAACTAAACCTGAAACTCAGCTAAATTAGGACTAAGTGGAAAGAAAACACTTCATTTTTACTTTTGCCTCAGAAGACAACACATAGTTTATTCATGCAGGCTATACTTTTGTATTTTTGTCTGCATTGCAAGTTGCATTAACAATAATTTTATGACAGCCTGTGAAGTTTTTTTTTTTTTTTTTGCAGTGCAGGCGCTGTCCTGGCCAGACTCCCATTTTGAAACCAGTGGCTTCAAAGGAATAATTCATTTCACAGTCTGTGCCCAGACGCAGTACACGCCCCTTTAACACCCAGAGGAGCACACTCACTCTGGCTCAATATATGACTCTATACGACAGCAGCAGAGGGAGTAGGATTAAAAGCACAGGGGGCATATATAAGGGATAATGGCCGACTGAAGCTTTTGTGATCAGCTGATGTCATGCATGTTAATTTGGTTGCTAAGGAGATAACAATATCGGAAATCCCATAATAAAGTCTCAGATTTTTAGTTTGGTCATTGTTGGAGGTATCTGAATGGACAGGCTTAAAGGTCCTGTATTACACAAAATTGACTCTTGTGAGCTTTAAGCCATGTTATAATATCAAAAACATACATGGAGTTGTGTTTTGTTTCATTCACACATGTTTGAGTAACCCTTTATTATTAGGCTGTCTACATCTCCAAAGCTCAAAATGCTCTGTTCCACCGTGTGATGTCATGAAGCGGTAGTTTTCAAGTTAACAACTACCTTTTACCTTTAGTTCAGTAGAGATTGGCAATTCCAGGGCTGAAATCATCCAAATGGTTCTAGTGAAGGTGTATGGGGTTTAAAAACACAGTGGAGCACTTCCTGTATTACCACATGACATCACAAGGTGGAACAGTGTTTTTTGTTTGAGAGAAGAACTCAGCCTAAACATGCAGGGTTTGTGTGTTAAACATGTGTGAATGAAACAAAACACAACTCCAGGTCTGTTTGTGATGAGGAAACAACATTATAACATAGATCAGAAAATTGCATAATATGGGCCCTTTAAATAACATCTATCCATGCACAAATGTGAAAAACAGAATTCATTTTAATTACTGCAGCAATCAATGACAAAAATAGTGTTGCTGACAAAGGTATTCATTTTTAATCCAGTAACTTGGTACATATAAAATAACTGGGGTAGTTTTTTGGCATTACAGTGTGTTCTTCACATTGAGTGTTGAAAAACGGATTTATTTAAAAAAAAGTTAAAATATATCATTGCGATGGCCTATTTTTAATATATTGAGATTTTATTTTTGGATGTGTTACGGACACAATAGCAAAATAAAAACCCTAGGATCAAATAGAGCGGGTTGATATGAACATTTTAAGAACAAAATGAGGAGTCTGACAGCAGCACTTACAGAGAGGGATGACAATTTTTCAATGTAAAGTGAATTGGAACGCAGTTGCTAGCAGGTTAGCTATATCCATTTATACAAAGGAATAAGCCCGTTATATTTTTTCCATAAAAAAAACAAAACAAACTTTAACAAAGCAAATAAGTCAAATGACAACCATTCCACATCACAGGGAAAACAGTTTTTGAGCGAAAGGGAGGAGACACTGAAACTTTTAATTTTCATAATTTAAAGCATGCTACAAGTTGTTTACATAGAGGTCATAAAATGTTCTTTACAGGCTCGAACACTTCATAAATCAGGCCGCTCTCATCCTTCCTCCTCAGGTTCAGGCCAGGACTCTCTCTGCTCCTCTGGTCTCATTTCCTGTCAGCTGTCTGTGATCTGCTCTAGAATCAAAGCATGAATGTGCCCTCGAGGGAAACTGCATCTCCACACTGTCACAGACACCGAAACTTATGGACATTATGTGACAACTTATTATTGTTCAGGATCAAGTGTTTTCAAAGGGTCAGGTACGAAAACTGATCTGGAAATACTGTGCACTAAAATGAACGGGGGAATCTAAAGTTAGAGCAGAGATCCTCAACCTGCTGACAGTAGCAGCTCAAAATACATTTGAGTAGAAACAAAGACAAAATCAGGGCCATACCAGGTCTAAACCAGGACTAAACCAGGACTAAACCAGGACTAAACCAGGACTAAACCAGGACTATACCAGGTCTAATCCAAGACTATACTGGATCTAAACCAGGACTAAACCCGACCAAAACCAGGTCAAACCAAGAC
>KN485944.1:84664-104392 GCA_000787095.1 Periophthalmodon schlosseri
TCATGATGTGTGGCACCAGATGCTTTTGTAAATAAATAACTTAATAAACTGGAAAAATCTGTTGGAAAAATCAGACCATCCCTACCTGTAAAATTACACACAACTGAACCTGGGTTGCCAGGGCCTTATCCTGCAGACAGAGGAGAACTGTGCCACTACTGGACCACACTAAGTTGTTCTCATTCTCAGTATATGGACAGGTCTCATGTGAAAGCTCGGAACCTCAGGATTTCACTCACTGAGCTGCAGAGGCTGCACTAGCACTGATTCATGATTGGCTGCAGGAGCTGGGGTTTAGGCAGTGACCATTCAGATCAGAGAGAAGCATTATAGGTTTAGATCAACTGGATTTCAGCATTAAAACTGGCCACCCAAATGAGACTCATATGAAGCTCATTCTGCTTTCTGATTGGATAATCATCTTGAGAAGCAAAACACCAAATTATAACATACACAACTTGTCCAATACTTAAGTAATTTAAATAAATCAACCTTACAATTGTTATTAAAAGCAATGTGTGATATGAAGATGTTTACCACACATGCAGAGCGGAGAGAGAGTGAGGTTTAGACGAGGCTTTCCTGTGTGTCCAGAGTTCACCTGGCGCCCCCTGGACACTGCTGTGACGCTGTAGGACACAGAGGAGGGACACATTTGTCCTGAGGGCTGTTACGCTTCTCAAACCGCCCTGAAACTGGATCTTACTCTACCTGTTGAGCTGCACTGAGACTTTTGTTTGAGCAGTGAAATACAATAATAATAGAGAGCTGTACTTAAAATGCCCCTCTGGGATAAATAGAGTGATTTTGATTGACACACAGATGGGTCAAGTTTATGAAATGTGAAAAACACATTTGACATACCCTACCTTTAAAAATAAACCTTGACAACACTTCAGCAATTTTAAACTTTACCAATAGATTCAAAAATGGTAAAATTCTTCCTCCAATTCTCCTCTTTAAAGGTCCCTTATTACGCTATGTTCTGATCTATGTTATAATATTGTTTCCTCATCACAAACAGACCTGCAGTTTTGTTTAATTCACAAGTTTAACACACAAATCCTGCATATTAAAGTTTTAAAGGAGTTTTTCTCTCAAACTAAAACCACTTCATTCCACCTTGTGATGTCATGTTGTAATACAGGAAGTGCTCCACTGTGTTTTTAAACTCCACACACCTTCACTAGAATCATTTGGATGATTTCAGCCCCTGGAATTCCCAGTCTCTACTGAACTAAAAGTAAAATGTAGCTGTTAACTTGAAAACTAAAGCTTCATGACATCACCAGGTGGAACAGAGCATTTTGAGCTTTGGAGACGTAGACAGACTCACCAGGTGAACAGAGCATTTTGAGCTTTGGAGACGTAGACAGACTAATAATAAAGAGTTACTCAAACTTGTGTGAATGAAACAAAACACAACTCCAGGTATGTTTGAGGAGGTAACAACATTATAACATGACTTAAAGCTCACAAGAGTAAATTGTGCGTACTATAGGACCTTTAAACTTTATTAGACCCTATAGAACGCTATGACATCACATGAACACAACCTGCTGAGAGAAAGGAAGCTGCACTCACGGCTGTTCTTTGTACTGGACTCTATAATAACAAATGATCAGTGTCAAATAAACAAAGAAATCTATTGGGATATTTAACCAACAGTGACTGGGAAGGAGGAAGGAGATAAAAGCTGATGTTTACATCCCTGTCTTTTTACATAGACACACGATAAAGATATCATAACACAGCCTCTGGAGCTTCAGGATTTAATGAGCTAAACAGGAGAATAAAACCAGGAGGGACACGCACTTTAAGACTGATGAAGGCCAAAGCTGTCTCAGATAACCATGACCACTCCAATATGGCCGCCCTGTGAGCATTAAACTGTCTTTTGGAGGCAGACGGGACGCAGCCGTTAGAAAGTGGATACAACAGCTATTCATCATAAATCAAATACAAAACAAATAGGCCTAATTAAAATCAAAGTGAGTCTTTAAAGTAACAGTTGGGGTTGTTTCAATATCGGTACTGACAAAAGCTCCGATACTACACATTCAGGTATCAGTATTGGTGTGTACTCAAACTAATATGCGTAACCGATACCACACTGTATTTTTCTAAAGGAAGGTTGCATAGTTAAAGTGCCCATATTACGCTATTTTCTGATCTATGTTATAATGTTTCCTCATCACAAATAGCCCTGGAGTTGTGTTTTGTTTCATTCACACATGTTTAATGCACAAACTCTGCATGATTAGGCTGAGTTCTTGTCTCAAACTGAAAACACTCTGTTCCACCTTATGATGTCACGTGATAATACAGGAAGTGGTCGACTGTGTTTGTAAACTCCATACACCTTCACTAATTTGGATGAGTTCCTGGAATTGTCAAACGCTACTGAACAAAAGGTAAAAGGTAACTTGAAAACTACCTCTTCATGACATCACAAAGTGGAAGAGAGCATTTTGAGCTTTGGAGATGCAGACAGACTAATGATGCTGGATTACTCAAACATGTGGGAGTGAAACAAAACTCCAGGTATGTTTTTGAGGAGGTAAGAACATTATAACATGGCTAAAAGCTCACATGAGTAAATTTTGCGTGATGTGGGACCTTTACGAGCCACAGCGGTTTATTATGTCCCGAGCAGCTTAAACACTGACGCTAAAAACATTAACACTGGCATTTGTGTTACCTGTTTGATCCCCTCATTTAGCCGTTTGAGTGAATGCACAAACCTTCTTGAATCTTTTCATTTAATACAATTGTTGGTATAAAAATAACACTTTTTAAATCTTCAAGTTGTCATTTTAAACAGTATTTACTTAGTTTACAGGACAACAAAGCGTGAGAATTTAAATCTAATCATAGTTTTGTATATTATATGTGTTGTTATGTTACTTAAGTAAAAGTACAGATACCGGAGTAAAAAAATACTCAAGTAAAAGTATCACGTGAAAAAAATCTACTTTAGTAAAAGTATTAAAGTGCCCATTTAAAAATGTACTTAAAGAGTAAAAAGTAAAAGTATAAAGCTTCAAATGTAGTCATTTTGATAAAGATTTGGGCTGAATTTTGAAACTTTTTTTCTAGCCGTTTTTATTTGTATATTTTTGTTTGCTCAAATTACAAAAATAAAGATTTGGCTGAATTTTGAAACTTTTTTTCTAGCCGTTTTTATTTGTATATTTTTGTTTGCTCAAATTACAAAAATAAAAATAAACTGCCAATCAGGTCTCAAACAATAATAAAAATACTTTCACTGATCAGTCCTGTTCAAAAATGTAGTGGAGTAGAAAGTACAGATACCCGCTCTCAAATGTAGTGACGTAAAAGTAAAAAATCCTCTTTAAAACTGACTTAAGTAAAGTACAGATACCTAAAATTTGTATTTAGGTACAGTACTTTATTACCTTTAATTCCTCATATTCCTCCACTGGCTCTGAGTGAGTGACAGGTGGCTTTGACCAATCACTGCGAAGTGTGAACTCTCAAAGAAGCTAATTACTTAGTTGTACATAAATCCTGACAAAAAACTAACTTGTGATCTCCAATTTTGGGCAGACATTTTTTCTCAAACAGTAACACTCCTGGTTGTGTATTTTACTTGACCTTGAGTGAACCAGGCAAATGAATGAGAACCAATACTAATCAACAAACTATTTCCAACCCTTTCTGGAAAAATCCCAATTAGGTATTTTTCCCCAAACTATTCCACTATTACCCTCTGTGACGTGGAAACCAGTCACCTTGAGTCACTGCCTTGGCCGACGCTACAGCACAGGTCAGGGAGCGTGTCAGGGAGCGTGTCGGGGAGCGCGTCGGGGAGCACGTGTGGAGGTGGGAAAAACACTGTAATTGGCGCATACCACACCAAAGAGGTCGACCTGTCTGCGAGGAACAGGTTAAAGAAAAGTAAAAAAAATACGCCCAGAGACATTTTGGTGCAAAAGCAATTCCAGTGGAAGGAGGGGAGGTTACGGTTGTCAAAAGTATCGAAAATCAGATACTAATTGATGCTAAAACTAGTATCGAAATGAGATACTCATTTGAGCAGGTAATGAAAAAAGTCCTGAATAGTTTTAGAATGATCTTGAGCTGTATCAGAACAAGTATAAGACACATAGACTAGTCATGGACCACTATGGAACCTACTGGACGACTGAGGGATTACACAGATACAAGGCCACATCGGAGTAGAAAAGAAAGAGACAGACCAATATATCGGTTGGCGATATTTATACTTTTTAGTGTATCAGTTATCGGCCTTAAATCTCCAGCACTGGTCAATATTTTGTTCTGTCTGACCTGCTGCCTAAAAGACATAAACCTTTATTTAACACTGCACTAAACATGACTACACAGTTTGGGCTGTGGGTTAGTTTCTAGTACATTTAAATAACTTGGCCCAAAAATATCATCGACCATCGTTTTTTCTGTATCCTAAACAATCAGCCATGAAAAAACTCCATATCAGTCGATTGCTAGTATTTAATGTTGAAAATCACATTCTACTGTTTAAATAAAGTGTTTTTTATAATCATCGTGGTATCGGAATTGGTATCGAGTATCGAGCCTACTCCTTAGTATCGAAATCGAGTTTGAGATTTTAGTATCGCGACGACACTACTGGAAGCTGTTGAATATAACTGTGGAACGTCTTTGTAACGATAGCGATGGTCCAACAATAAACAGGGAGGTACACACTGTTCTCCGTTCTACTGACATGTTTTGTGATTTCAATTTAGATATTTGCAGTTTGGTTTTTAATATAATGTCAACATCTGACTCGTGTTTATGTGATTAACTTTGTGTTGGAATTTTGGAGATACTCGAGCCCAACGACCCAATTCATACACGACAGTTCTCCAGTAGTCGTAGTAGTTGTTATTGTGATTCGTGGACTTTTGGTAGCTAGGGTTTGGAGAAAAGGGTCAAACGCATATGAAGATGAAAGTAAACACATTGGTTAGGCCGTTAGGGTACGAAAGTATACCTCACTTGTTATTTAGTGAGGTATACGGATTTCTGATTGAACTATTGATTAAATCTACTTCTATGTGGGTACCTTTGTCCAGTTTGAGACATTCTGAGCAGATGTAAGTGGACCTACGCTCCAGATTAGAATACCAACTTAAAACAGTTCTCCAGTAGTTATTTGTGGAACTTTTGGTAGTTGGGCTTTATGTAGACAAAGCAAATGGACTGGCTTTACATAATTGAATATTTGACCATTTTTACTTGGTTCAACCTTCTCCTCATATCCTCTTGCCGAGAAAGAGTTCCAAGTTTGATTTATGAGTAAGATAGGGTAGTTTTTTTCATTTCATGTATCTTTATTCATACAGGGAGAGCCCAATGAGAGCACTCAGACTCCCCTTTAGGCTGAGTTCTTCTCTCAAACGAAAAGCACTCTGTTCCACCTTGTGATGTCATGCGGTAATACAGGAAGTACTCCACTGTGTTTTAAACTCCATACACCTTCACTAGAATCATTTGGATGATTTCAACCCTGAACTCAACTGAACAAAAGGTAAAAAGTAGCTGTTAACTTGTTAACTTGAAATACTTCCAAGTTTTTCCAAGATTTTTGTGTAAGAGTAAGGGTATTTTTGTGAGTTTGCATGTTCTACCTCTGTCTGGTGTCCTCCCTGCCCACGTCAACCTAAAAACAACGACAGAATAACCCTGCAGGTAGGTACTCAAGATTAAGATCTGAAGAAGGGTCACCATGGGTGCTCCTCCTGCCAGGTTCAACCCGAGAGACACTAAAGGATGGGTCAAATGCAAAAGACAAATTTATGGGGACAGTAAAAGTGCACTGTGTAACTTGTCCCATGGAGATGTTATCGCTTTCTCTGGAATATTCCACAGATTGGCATTAAACTAATCTATATGCATGTATTCAATTACATGTAAAATTTTATTTGATTTGTACCTTGGCCTGGTAGTGTCGTCTACTGTCTCCAGGGACAAAAATACGTTTAGCGCCATACCGTGCAACATGCCCGGCAAAACAATAACATCTCCATAGCAACAGGCAGGCGGCAACCCCTCCACCGGGAAAGTTCCATAGCGCACCTTTAGCTGATGATGTAAAACGATGACGCAAACAGTGAGTGTGCAGTACAGAGACAGTAGACTCAGCAAAGGAGCTGAGCCTGAGGGGAAGAGGAGCCATTAGACACAGTAAATACAGTACAACAGCCTCAGAGCTCTGGAGACAACGCACAAACATCTTCAGCTTGTCCAGGTTTGGGACTAAACCTGATGCACTGAAGGTTTAAAACACACAATCAAATGCTAAATAGTCTGCAGGCAATTTGTACTATTACACGATTATACTCATTCAGAGGTGCTTAAGTTGTAAAAAAATGTTACTTTTCAAAATACTTTTCTAACAGCGTATTTTTACACTCCCATTTGAGTAGTGTTTTTCGTGAAGTAACAGTACTCTTACTTGAGTAAAAGTTTTGGTTCCTCTTCCCACTGTGAGTAAGTCTACGAGTGACAAAAGCTTTATGTTGACAATATGAAAAGATTTGAACATTTGTGTTTCTTGCACCGCTCCTTCAGATACGATGTTGTTTTTTTTATTTTTCTGGTCTATTCTTTGAAAAAACAGACTTTGTTCATTATTTAATTAATGTTTTGTCATTCAAATTACATTAACTTCATATTATAAATCAGATGTTACGTCCGAACAGTTACTCTTTAAGTTACTCTTGCTTCAGTAGTAGTTTTCCCAGATACTTTTTTACTCTGACTTCAGTCATTTCTTGGGCCACTTCTTTGCACTTCTACTTGAGTAATATTATTTTGAAGTAACATAACTCTTACTTCAGTACAATTTTTTGCTTCCCACCTCTCCACTGCAATCCAATCAAACTTCAATCAAATCTTCATTCATTTACAAGAGGCAAGGTGGAAGAAGTGTGTTGCCCAAGTACACAACAAGTAGCGACCTTTAAGTTAAAGAGGGTGTATTTTACTTCTATGGGGTATTAACTGCTGACACGTAACATATTTAGATCACCGTGTTACCTTTTATTGTTTTAAAAATGCTATAGTTACCGAAAACAACGTATTAACATGTTTTATAAGTTTCACTCCCCTCCCTTTGCTCTCCGCGTTAAGTCCCTCCCCCTTCAGAGCGCTATCACAACACAATCAGCGTGAATCCCGGCAATGAAACTTCTACACATCACATCAGGTTTGTCAAGTTGCTGTGTACAGTTTTGCATCCTGCTTTTGTATATTTCTGGAGAATTGTCGTGTGGGAGCATGGATGACGTAGGCTTGTGGGCGGAGCGTCGGACAGAGTCTTACAACTAACCGCAACCGACATCTAAAACCTCTTCAGGCATGTTTTTGATGAGGGAACGACATTCTAACATGGCCCAAAGCTCAAAAAATCCATTTTGCATAATAGCCCCTCTTTAACTGACCCCAAACCCAAAAGTGGAAAAGATGTATCACCATGGATGTCTTTTTAGAACATTTAGCGATTATGTTGCAAGCAGATAAACATATTCCTCTAGCCTTTTAAGCCCTGCATTGACGATTTCTTTTTTCTCTCTTTCTAGTTTTGATACCATGTTTGAAGTTTAAATAATAAGCAAGATAAAACATAAAAAAAATATGTTCCACCTTGTGATGTCATGTGGTAATACAGGAAGTGCTCCACTCCACACACCTTTACTAAAATCATTTGGATGATTTCAGTCCTGGAATTCCCAGTCGCTATTGAAATAAAGGTAAAAAGAGTTGTTAACTTGAAAACTACCGCTTCGTGACATCACAAGGTGGAACAGAGCATTTTGAGCTATGAAGATATAGACAGACCAATAATAAAGTGTTACTCAAACATGTGTGAACGAAACAAAACGCAACTCCAGGTATGTTTTTGTGGAGGTAACAGCATTAGAACATGGCAAAAACCTCACAAGAATCAATTTTGAATCAATCGGAATCAATCGGACCTTTAATACATTCAAGTATGAGATCACTGTAGTAAAGCTTTAGAAATACCAGCCTATCTCCTGCACTGTATATTTGCTATGATGAAGGAGCATACTTCACCTCCCTCTGCTCTGACCCTTCTATCTTTAGACGGGGGCCGGTCCGTGGTGAGTTCAGCTTTGCTCTGTCAGACATTTTTATGAGGAATTTGAAGAATGCTCCGATCCACCGACATACAGTCATCAGTCATGGTGGTACAGGAGGCAGCGTAAGCCCCTGACTGTTTGATAAACCTGAAAATCCGCTCTTCATTTCCATGTCAGGTTTGATCGGACCACCACACGCACTGGTACTACAGGGTCAAAGAGGTCCGGACTAAACCAGGACTAAGGGCCCATATTACGCTATTTTCTGATCCATGTTACAATGTTGTTTCCTCATCACAAACAGACCTGGAGTTGTGTTTTGTTTCATTCTCCCCTGCATATTTAGGTTGAGTTCTTCTCTCAGACAGAAAACCCTCTGTTCCACCTTATGATGTCATGTGCTAATACAGGAAGTGCTCCAATGTGTTTTTAAACTCCATACACCTTCACAAGAATCATTTGGATCATTTCAGCCCTGGACTTGCCAATCTCTACTGAACTAAAGGTAAAAGGAGCTGTTAACTTTAAAACTACCACTTGATGACATCACAAGGTGGAACAGAAGCATTTTGAGCTTGGAGATGTAGACAGACTAATAATAAACTGTTACTCAAACTTGTGTGAATGAAACAAAACACAACTCAAGGTATGTTTTTGAGGAGGTAACAGCATTAGAACATAGTTTAAAGCTCATAAGAGTTAGTTTTGTGTAATATAGGACCTTTAAGAATTTTTACAAAAGTTTATTTTTACAAGTGTAATTTTTTAGATTTGATGTAGATTATAATGGAATAAAGAACGGTGTGCAATGGTATATTATACTTTGGAATATGATTGGACTGACCGAGCTTTGCCCACTAAAAAGTTGCCCGTTTGCTCCTTTTACTGTTTGAAAAGCAGGTTTAAACCAGTCTAAACTAGAACTAAACCAAAACTAACCCAGGATTAAGGTTAACGTACACTTTATGGTCCACGGAGGGAAATTTGGCCTCCGCATTTGACCCAACTGACCAGCTCTGAAAAACTGAATCAGTACTAAACCAGAACTAAAACAGATGTTGACAAAGACCAAAACACCAGGTCTACCCCAACCCAGTCAGTCATGGAAATAAACTAGGACTACATCAAGTCTAAACCAGGACTAAACCAGGACTAAACTAGGACTAAACCAGGAGTAAACCAGGAGTAAACCAGGAGTAAACCAGGAGTAAACCAGGACAAAACCCAGACTCTATCAAACCCGATGGACTTTCCCTGGCCTTGACCTGAACAGAGCTGTAACACACATCTCCTGACAAAAGACTTTTAGAGGAATGTAGCATATGGCAGAAAGGGGCAGACATGGGTGGACAGGAGCAAGAGGGCAGACAGGGGCAAATAGGAGCAAACAGGAACCAACAGGAGCAGGGAGTAGACAGGAGCAGTAGGGCAGACAGGAGACAGCAGGAGGGACAGACAGGGGCAGACAGGAGCAGAGGGTAGACAGGAGAAAGGGGGGAGACGGGAGGACAGGAGCAGACAGGGGCAGACAGGTGCAGGCAGGGGTAGGCAGGAAACAAGAGCAGAATGTAGACAGGAGCAGGAGGGGCAGGCAGGAGAAGGAGGGGCAGACAGGAGCAGGAGGCGCAGACAGGGGCAGGCAGGAGCAGGCAGGGGCAGAAGGGCACAGAGGAACCTGGCATCAATTTCCCTCCGTCAGCAAAAACCAAAAGAGAGAACAGACCGCAAAAACGATTTTCAGCAGAGAGTTGTTAAGTCGTAAAGTAGAGGGCTGCAAGAGGGGAGGGCATCTGGCACTTTGAACTGTCAGAGCAAATCACAAATGCTGCAGATATTTTTACTTTTAACAATAATGCATTCAGTGTATAGCTTTTTGGAAAACTCAGCACTTTACATCGCAACAATCTTTCCCTCCACATGTGGCGCAACTTCGATCCCTCCAACTACAATCAATTATTTCACTCGTTCATCCAATGGGTGTCTTGCCTATGGACACAACAACAGTATGCATACGACTGCCGCCCAACGGTCTCCCATCCAAGTACTAACCAGGCCCAACCCTGCTTAACCTCAGAAACCTTCTCTGTGCGGTTCATGTTTGTAGGACTCCTATACAAACTTGAGATACACGGGATGGGGGGTAGGAGAAAACAAATTCCCTGAGCGTTCACGCCTCAAATACAGGACAATACAGGATTACTCAAACATGCGTGAATCACCAAATTGCAACTCTGAGTAAGCTAATGATAAGGGGGAACCATTATTACATGGTTAAACCTCGTAAAGGTTGATTTTGCTGAGTCTTCGTTAAAGGTCCTATGTTACGCAAACTTGACTCCAGTGAGCTTTAAGCCGTGTTATAATACTGTTACCTCCTCAAAAACAAACCTGGAGTTGTGTTTTGTTTCATTCACACATGTTTGAGTAATCCTGCATTATTAGTCTGTCTACATCTCCAAAGCTCAAAATGCTGTGTTCCACCTTGTGATGTCATGAAGCGGTAGTTTTCAAGTTAACAGCTCCTTTGGCAATTCCAGGGCTGAAATGATCCAAACGATTCCAGTGAAGGTGTATGGAGTTTAAAAACACAGTGGAGCGCTTGTATTACCACTTGACGACATCACATGGTGCAGCAGAGTGTTTTCTGTTTGAGAGAAGAACTAATTAAATTACGCAGGAGTTTTGTGTTATCATGTGAGAATGAAACAAAACAAAACTCCAGGTATGTTTTTGATGAGGAAACTCCATTGTAACATAGATCAGAAAATGGAGTAATACGGGCCCTTTAAAATATCCATGGTGTATTCTCCTTTACTGGATAAATATAGACACGCTTCATGTGAAAATACAATATAAACCCCAATCATAGACAGAAACATCAGCACTTTGTAGAATCTTCTCTCTGGGCCAGCGTGCACTTGCATTTGTGTGGTTTCCTGTGTTAAACATAGAGCCGCTGGTTTGGTGGTGTGGTGGAGCAGATGCAGGTGGAGGAGGGGTCAGTCCAACCGCTGTGGGGGTAAAAACAACAGCAGACTGGAGCTCAGAGCCGGGCCGTGTCCCTGCTGCCACCGTAAGGCCGGGTATTAAAAACAGATGTGTCCTGACAGAGCTCACCAGACCGATGCACTCGCTCACCTGTGGAACACTTACACTTACTCTACTGGTCTTTTACTATAAAGATGGAAAGGAATCTGTTATTATACATTATACATATTGTGATGTTGTGGTAGTTTGAAGTTCGATATATTGCTGAAGTAAATATAGACAACAAACAATAATACTGAAACTAATTTATGCGACTGTCACAACCCGAGAGCAGATTTAAACCACAAAAACTATTCTAAATCTACAATACTGTTAAAAAATCATGAAGCTGCAATAATAAACAGCAGAATGAAACACTTCAGTACTTAGTTTGTATCTGTAATGAGTCATGCAAGTTATTTATTCAACCTTTTATGGCTTAAATCTTATCCTATAACCAGAAAATAACCCAAAATTTCCCAGGAGTGCAAAGAAAATGTAAACACGATAAAAACTGACCCCAGAAAATACTGACTGACACAATTAAAATAAAGCAGGATAATCCCAGTAAAAACATTTGTAAACAGACAGTATCATTAGGAGACATGAGCTGCAACGAATTAATAGTAGAATAAGCCAATTATTAGCTATAGAAGTAATCTATTCAACCCTCTACAGCTCAAATCTTCTCATAACCCCTAAATAATCCCAAAATGTATCGTTCCAGCTTTCATATACTGAACCATAAGTCGATATAGTAGTTATTAGAGTAGTAGTTACAATAGAAGCTATGGTTTTTGGCCCATTTACGGATTAGTGGAGTGCGTCATCTCATAGTCCAAGTTGTTTTTTTTCTTACCTGTTTTACATGCACAAAAACATTGAATTATTATGAGTCAGGTGTCAGTCTCACGCAGGAATGGTCCAAGAAAGAAACAGCCATCTTGACAGTAAACAGTATCCACCCCACATGACCTTTGAAACCTGTTCTACTTAGCATCCAAAAGTCTGAAAAGTGATAATGCGAAGGGCCTCTACGAAGGTCCTGGATGACAGGAATACGCTCTGGACTGTGGACCACCACGTATTTGGCATCAGGCAAGTCACATGAAAAGTCAAGATGTGAATACGACTGCTGTACTCACACTGCAGGCCACATGCACGGGCACAAGCGCTAAGCCATAATCCCCGAAATCTGCTACAGAGTTGGGCCACGCGTGTCAACTCAAAAGCTCATTTTACCTGCTCCAAACTGAAATTAACAGAACCAACTAACGAAAATTATACAAAAAAATACAACTACAAGTACTACAACAACAACTACTACTACTATAACAACCACCCCTACTACAAGAGCTACAACTACAACAACTACAATTACTACCACTACAGCAACCACCAATACTACAACAACTACTACTACAACTATAATTACTACCACTACCACAACTACTACTACTATAACAACCACCGCTACTAAAACTACTACTACAGCAACTACAATTACTACTACAACTACTACAATTACTACTACTACTACAACAACTACAGCAACTACTACTACTACAGCAACTACTACAACAACTACACCTTAACTACTACTACAACAACTATTACAACAACTACAATTACTACTACAACAACTACTACAATTACTACTACAATTTTAATTACTTTTACAACAACTACGACTGCTACTACAACTACTACAATTATTACTACAACTGCAAAAACTACAACGTCAACTACTACTCCAACGACAACTACTACACCTACTACTCTCAGTAGTATTTATAGTCAAAGACAAACTTTTCAAAATGGTTTTCAAACTGGCGTTACACAAAAACAGTCCCTTGTCACCATGTTAAGAGGGTCCTGTGGGATTAATGCATATCTTGAATATCTCAGAGCATTTGTGTCAGAACTTACAGTAATTGGTCATGAAAAGGTGGATTATTACATAACACTGTACGGTCTATGCGTCTGGCTTTCTCTTTATGGGCTTCCTCCATGTTAACGGCAAAATCCAACCAAACAGAGGTACATTCTCTTGTTACTAGACAGGGCCTGAGTCTGAGCAGATGAATTATGTCACGCAGTGGATATTAAAATACACACCAATAATATTTAATACAGATGACGGGTAGCCAAAATGAATATTGTTAAAATGCAGATTTGTGTAGTATTTCAGTGAGTTCCTGGCAGTAGTGACTAATAGAAATGATCAGGTTCAACATTGTGAATTTACCTTTTGGATATTTCATGGCAAAGTGCAGTGTAATCAACAGGAAAAAGTGGCTCTTGCCCCTCCATCTGAGACTATGACATCATCACATTATAGAATGTGAAGTACCATAATTTCAAGTGGCTCTGCCCCTCCATCTGAGACTATGGCATCATCACATTATAGAATGTGAAGTACCATAATTTCCTTCACAAACACCAAAATATAACAAGTAACAAATACATGTCTTATTCTGCATAAAAAGTGCTCACCCTGTCGTTTAGATCTGCACAAACATGTTCTGAAATGTGATTCTTGTATTAGTTTGTCAGTTCATGTTTCAATCCTTTTGTCATTTTTAGGAATCCATCCAAATATTACATAAACATAAATGGCAAATCTAATCACAGTGCTTGTCACAAAAATCATAATTAGATATTTTTCTCAAATCGTTTGCCCTACTCAGCACTAAGGGTTGTTAACTAGCACGTTAGTGGCCTACCACCATAGACTGTATATATAAATGGACATAGCTAAACTGGCTCCAATTCACTTTACATTGAAAAACTGTGGCCCCACTCTGCTGCTGTCCGGCTCGTCATTTTGGTCTTAAAATGTATTAACCCGCTCTACGTGATCCTGGTATTTTTATTTTGCTGTTGTGTCCATAAATCAAGATAAGAACATTAATAACAGACAAATGACTTCTTTCCCTGAGGTCGCTCCTGTTAGTGTTAGCAACAGGTTTGATTGACAGCGTTGCCAAGCGCCCGCTCCCTGCTAAACCAGCAGTGCGGGTGGGAAGGGGCAACGCCTTCAACAGCCTGGCTCCGGTTTGGCTCTGTAGTTGCTATGATACTCGCTATCAGAATTCCAAATATGGAACTCTATTCCTTTGCCCCTATAACTGCTAAGCTTCATTTGACTGGAGCCATACTCACTTAGTCCACTTTTTTATACAGTCTGTGCTTACCATCTAGCTACATGTAACAGTTTTACAACCAAATAACAAATCTCTAATCTGGGTTTTAGGTAATATTATGTATCTGTCCATTTTAACATTCCTGTAGCTCAGGGTGCGGCTCTTTCATCCTGATACTGTGGCTCTGCGTGTCCCTCATGACACGCTAATAAGCTTGTCTGAAGATATATAATGAAAATCCTGATAAGAAAATCGCCACAGAAATCCATCTGATATAATGGCAAGTATGTTATATCTGTGCTAGATATGCTCTTGTCCTCCGTGATGACGTATCACGTATAACGTATCAGACATGTTGTCCAAAAGTAGACCCACAAGCTAGACAAAATGAGCCAAAAACAAAAGTCTTTGGAGAGCTTTTTTGCAAAGGGGAAAAGGCCAACTGAGGAGCCAGAAGAGGAGCCTACGACCTCCAAGAAAAAGAAAGCTAAATTTAACAGACAATACCAGGAGTCCTACTTAAAATATGGGTTTGTTGCTACTGGTGACTCTCACGCGACACAATGAAACCTTCAAAACTGCTTCGGCACATGGAGACTAAGCACCTAAGCCTTTAGAGTTTTTTGTGAGTAAACCGGGTGAATCGAGCATGTCTGTGCAGCAAGAGGATCAGCTGTTGGAGATTGCAAATGACGGGGGTCTTAAACGTTTGTTTGAGACAACATCTCTGCTGACTCTTAAACGTTGTTTGAGACAACATCTCTGCTGACATTCTGGATGAAAATCAAGCCAGAATATCCTGACATCGCCACAAAAGCACTGAAAACCTTAGTACCATTTCCAACATCCTATCTGTGTGAAGCGGGCTTTTCTGCAGTGACGGCAATCAAGAGAAAATTACGAAGCAGACTGGATTCAGCCGTATGGTGAGTTGTATTTTTTATGCACTTATTGCCATATTTATCTGCTACGCATAGAAAGCCAGTCCGTGAAAATAAAACCTACATTATTCCGGTCCATGGTGCAAAAACGGTTGGGGACCCGTGTCATAAGCAACACACTATAGTTGTTTATACAAAACGTAAAGGTAAAAAAAAACCCAATATATATAGTGTTATCTTTATTTTAGATGTCAAAAAATATTTGTGGCTCCCAGTGTTTTTTTTTTGGTTTTTTTTTATGGAAACAGGGTCCAAATGGCTGTAAAACTGTTAAACGCACCTAGTTGGTGTGCCACTAAGTTAAGAACTCTTAGCGCTAATATTTGACATCAATAAAATGAGTAGGTAACATTAACATCCCCAGACTGATAATGGTGAACTTCGACAACTGTGCCATCTGTAGTGCTCTGACATATAGATTATTAGTGTGGTTCTCCAGCCGCACTAAGGCCGACTATCAGGGACTCCAGCGGGTGGTGAAAACAGCGGAGAAAATCATTGGAACGACTCTCCCAGAGACCAGCACCATCTACACCACTCTGTCTGAAGAGAGACCAGCACCATCTACACCACCCTATCTATAAATTTACCATTTACCATTTTTTATGACAATGATAATAAAAAATCTTGAATCCTGAAGATAAGAAGATGTCTGGATGTTGGATTTTAACTAAGAAATACACTTGTCAATGCGCGATTTGTTTTTTTTAGAAACAAAGAGGCCTTGTTGTCACTGTAGTAAAACTGCGGAACTGTTTAGAGAATGTATTAAAAACTTCCCATTCAGTTGTTCAATTGAAGTGTATATGCAAAACGACAAAAATTGAAAACTATAGAAATATATAAATTCAAATTACAGATGATGGGTGCTGAAATGACATGTAATTTAGTTTGAAAATTGCCGTGACAGATGGTTGGCTAATTGTTATTGAGTGAGACTTTCTTTCTTGGTTAAGGGGCATGTTTAGTAAGACTAGATCTTTATCACGCTCCTGTTCTGACATGTCTTCAAATTGTGTTGTTTAAACCCCTGGTAACACGGCTACGGCTGATACATGTAAGAATAAAAATACATTGATAGACTGATTGATTTGGTCTGATCTCTGAAGCTAAGCAGAGTTGGGCCTGGTTAGTACTTGGATGGGAGACTGCTGGAAATACCTGGTGCTGTAGCGGGGCAGAAGTGTCTCTCGTCCATACTGTTGTTGTGTCCTTTAGCAAGACACTCTATAACCTAGGGCAGATGTGGCTACAGAAGCTTACCTACCAGTATAGTAGTGTGTCATCTTAGCTATGATGAACGAGCTGTCATGAATATCCTACATTCTCTCCCCCTCTCTTTCCTAGTCTTCCACTCTCCCTTCTTTCTCTTTCCCTTTCTACCCCCTCTCTCCTTGCCTCTCCCCTTCTCCTTTCCTCTCTCTCTCTCTCTCTACTTGCCCCCCGCCCTTTCCTCGTCTCTCCCTCTTCCTCCCTTCTCTCCCCCTCACTCTCTGTTTTTCTCTCTCTGTAGTCGGGCACAAGTGTCTCTAGTCCATACTGTCGTTGTGCCCGTTAGCAAGACACTCTATACCCTATAGGGCAGTTGTGGCTACAGTAGCTTACCCACCAATATAGAATGAATTAAACATTTGTAGTGTGTCCTCTTAGCTCTGATACACGAGCTGTTCTGATTATCCTACCACTCTCTCTCCTTGTCTCTCCCTCTTTCTCATTCTCTCCCCCTCTCTTTTCCTCTCTCTAACCCCTCTCTCTCTGCATCTCTCTTTCCTTATCTCCCACTCTCCCTCCCTTCTCTTTTCCTCTTCAAAATGATTTTAGTGAAGGTGTTATGGAGTTTAAAAACACAGTGAAGCACTTCTTGAATTACAACATGACATCACAAGGTGGAACAGAGTGTTTTCTGTTTGAGAGAAGAACAGGGGTTGTGTGTGAATGAAACAAAACAAACTCCAGGTCTGTTTGTGACGAGGAAACAACATTATAACATAGATTAGAAAATGGTGTAACATGGGCCCTTTAAAAAAAGAGATTGGGACTAAAATCAAACACATTACAGTTGCTTATCCAGTCATCCATTTGCTTATATTGTGTCAGAGGTTCCTTCACGTTTTTACATTCTCCTCCCTATGTCCAAGTCAGTAGTATTAGCCATTACAGATCTAATGGCTGTCACATTAGTCTGGATCAAAGCGCTGCACTTAGGGGCTGGAGGGAAACCAACCCGACTCCGAAGCTCAGATCTGGGCCTCAAGTCAAAACACAGAGCCCCATTAACCCAGAGAACCAAGGGGGGCTAATCCTGTTTATGTTCTCAAGTGGGTAAAAGTACAAATCTGATACACTTCGGAGGGACGCTCTGCGGAAACCCAACCGCGAGGTGCAGGTGAGACCGTCCATGTCGGGTCACTGGGAGGAAAATGAAAGCCCCCGTCCTCCATTTTGGATTGATTCGGTAAAAAGAGACAGTGTGCGGAGTTTAAAAGCAGGAAGTGATCCAACAGATCTGAAATGTGGTCAGTAATGGCATCAGGTTTAATTACAGACATGGTTTAAAGGTAAATGATCAAAGTAGTTCCTCTGCGGTGCTGCCAAATAGGTCTGCTCCAGTGGCAGGCCTTAAGCTTAATGTCCCATAATGCTCTTTAAAAAGGTGTCCGGCACCTTTGGTATTTATTTGAATGTCTTTTTTGGCAACTATACGAGTTTAAAGCTGCAATATGTAACTTTTCTGGTGACCAGTCGGCCACCATGGAGATGTTTTTTCTTTCCCTGTAATTTTCCACAGTATGGCATTAAACATACTATGGCATTAAACTTAGAAATAGCAATTTTTTCTGTTACAGGCGTTTTTATTGCTCAAAAATCCCTTGATAAACATGCATTCTTATGGTGAGTGGGGTCCATAGATCTGACATGTAACTTGGCTTGGGGTCTGCCTGTCACGATAATTACTATATCCATCTACATATGGAAGTTGGAATAATATTTTTTTGGGGTCAGTTTTTATTGTGGGTACATTTTCTTTGTACTCCTGGGAAATTTTTGGTTATTTTTTGACTAGATGATAGGATTTGAACCATAGAAGGTTGAATTAATAGCTCATTACAGATGCTAGCCAATAGGGGTAGCCAGGATGATAATAGGTGTGAAATCACTCATTAGAGGCTTGAATGACTATGCTAAGTAGGACTCAGGCACAGCGCACACTTAGGCTAGCACAACAGACCTAGCCAAACAGAAACTGTAAACAATAGGTGTTTTGAGTTTCAGTGTAGTTACCTCCTCCTTTCAGACAGATATAAGGCTGTGTCCAGCAGTAATCTGACCAGAACTGAAGAAGCAGCTTGGGTGAGCAGAGAAACGTCTTCACTCCTACAATGTTTTGTCCAGTTGACAGATTTTATATTTTTCTTTTGCTGGATCAGACCTGGACAACTGAGGAATTACACAGATAACATTACAGATGCAAACTAAGTACTAAATTGCTTCATTCTGCTGTTTATTTATTGCAGCTCATGATTTTTTTTAACAATATTGTAGATTTAGAATAGTTTTTGTGGTTTAAATCTGCTCTTGGGTTGTTGTGTAAGTGGCAATAATTACTTTCAATATTATCATTTATCGTCTATATTTACTATATATATATATCAAACTTACTTCAAAATGTGTTATCTTGACAGACATAGTCGCGCCCACAGTCGGAGGTGATACTTCCTGGGCCCTAGTGCTGATGCGGGTCAGTTGGCTGTGTAAAGCTCTGTGCGCTCCACCACATGCTTTTGTTTCACTTTTCCTTTAATATTTAAGATGTGCATTACATCAAGGTCATGGGGTGAAAATATGAGGGTCTATATTGCCACGACTGCAAAGAACTATGCCTATCTCTCTGTTAGCTTTAGTTGGTACCGCCGCGCTGATATGCAGTAGTGGAAGGTAATGAAGTAAAAGTAGTAAAGTACTGTACTTAGAATTTTTAGGTATCTGTACTTTAAGTACATTTTACAGTGGATGCTTTTTACCTTTACGTCACTACTTTTGAGAGCAGGTATCTGTACTTTCAACTCCACTACATTTTTGAACAGGACTGAAAAGTAAAAAGTACTTGTCATATGATTTGAGGGGTTATTTTTACCATGTTCATGGTAACATCCTGACTTAAGTTTTCAAGTTCAAGCTTTGGCTTTGAGCAAAAAAAAATAAATACACAAAATTTATGAGAAAAATGAAGAAAGTCATTCGTATTGTTACTGTGGAACATCAATATCACTACATTTAACACTTTAACAAATTAATAACACCTGTGTGAAATAGTATTACTTTTAACTCTTAAAGTACATTTTCATACTACTTTTACTTTTACTACCTGGTACTCTAGTGGGGCAGAAGTGGCTCTAGTCCACAGGGTTGTTGTGTCCTTTAGCAAGACACTCTATGCCCTTAGCTATGATTCATGACCTGTTCTGATTATCCTACCACCCTCTCTCCACCTCTCTTTCC
>KN485944.1:113050-127464 GCA_000787095.1 Periophthalmodon schlosseri
GCGCTGGTGTGTTGTTTGGTCCTGTTCTGGTCTAGTTCCTTTCCTGGTCCTGTCCTGGTCTAGTTCCTGGTCTAGTTCCTGGTCTAGTTCCTGGTTTAGTCGAGGAAATGAAAATGTGATCACATTGTTCCAAGTTAAAATTCTTCATTGCTAATTAGGGATGTAAAAAAAAATATCAGAAATGGGGTGGTTCTTGTGTAAAAAAAAAATCAATTGTTTCATTATATTATAGTATCAAAGGAACTATATGGACCATGATCCTTTGCACCATGTCACATGATGGCTACATCCATCAGGTGACAGTAGCTCAGTTGGCTGAGTGTTTGTCCACTGACATAAACATCATTAGTTAGAGTGATCATATCCACTGACCCACAGGTTGGCGGTGCGATTCCAGCTCTCACAAATGAATACCGTTGTTGTGCCCTTGGGCAAGACACTTAACCCATCTGCATCAGTGTCTGCGTACACTGGTGTATGAATGTGTGTGTGAATGGGTGAGTGGCTCCTTGATTTAAAGCTCTTTGAGTGCAATGTCTGAATGAAATGAACTGTCTAGAAAAACACTGAGAGCACGGTCACCTCTCCATAGATCTAGCCTGTAACTTGGCCTACTTGTCCCCATGGAGATAGACAGTCCTGTGGATACTGCTGTCCATCCATGGCAAAGCAATGACATCCCCATGGATACAACCAAGTGGCAGACCCTACACCATAAAAGTTACATAATGCACCTTTAAACACTTAACACACTTATAATTCAACCATGTTTTTCATAAACACAGTAAACATGCAGGGCACAGTATCAGACATTCCTACAAACTCATTAAGGGTTTCAGATGGATGCGCTGGTGTTGAAAGAGGAGAAGAAATTTATTGTGAGAACGGAAAGCGCCGGCCGGAGGAGGGGAGGGGCGCTGTCACCCTCAGAGCCACATGTCCAATTTTGGGAGAAGAAATTAGAGGGTAGAGAACAGACCAGAGAGGACAGGGAGGAGAGAGGAGAGGGGGGGAGAGGAGAGAGAGAGGAGAGAGCAGAGGGGGGAGAGGAGAGCGGAGAGAGGAAAGAGAGAGGAGAGGACAGAGAGGAGAGAGCAGAGGGGGAAGAGCAAAGGGGGGAAAGAGGAGAGAGAGAGGAAAGGAGAGAGAGGAGAGGACAGAAAGGAGAGAGAGGACAGAGAAGAGAGGGAAAGGAGATAAGAGAGAGGAGAGAGAGCAGAGGAAGAGGAGAGGAGAGAGGAGAGAGAGAGAGAGAGAGGAGAGACGGGACAGAGAGGAGAGAGAGGAGAGGGAGAGGAGAGAGGACAGAGAGGAGAGAGCAGCGAGGAGACAGGAGAGAAAGTGGAGAGTAGAGAAGAGAAGAGCGAGAGGACAGAAAGGACAGAGAAGAGAGGAGAAAGAGGAGAGACAGCAGAGAGAGGAGAGAGAGAAGAGAGAGGGGGAGAGCAGAGAGGAGAGGAGATGGGATATTAACCGCTAACACATAACATATTTAGATCACCATGTTGCCTTCCATTGTTTTCAAATGAAATGTTGGGGCTGCAAGTTTAATGCAATATTTTGTTTTATCTCATTCATAATAGATTTCCCCCAATGGCCAATGGGTTAAATATGATCACTTTCGAACACAATCTTTTTAGTTTTGACAATTTTGTGTAGTTTGCAAAACATTTTTATTAGAGGAAAAAAAAAAAAAAAATCTGCAATTTTATATTTTGTGAAAATCTCCCAGCTCTACTTCAAACTCCTCCAGTTCTTTGGCAGCTGGGTCCCGGGTCCTGGCACAGTTTGGGTCCAAGCAGTTGAGAAGAAGCCAGAAGTTAATCATGAGCAGAGTATGGAGATGTAGACTGGCCTTTTACAACACCATTCTTTTTACAGACTTTCAAAAACATGTCATCAAAACGTTTTCGCCTCTTGACGAGAAGAATTTTAAAAAGTGGCCAGGGCTCAAGGTTTGAATCAAATAAACCGTAAAACTCACACGGAGCAAAAGCCAACGTTATCACTGTACTTGTGTGTTCGCCAGTCACCTGCGTCAGCTTTAACTTTCGCATTCAGGCCTTCGAGTGGCAACAATCGAACCTGTCAGGAAGTTGCCAGTTCAATCTTCACCAGAGTGCGTTGTGTCATTGGGCAAGACACTTCACACACACGGCCCACTCCACCCCCAGTATGGCATTTGGTTGGTGGTCTGGAACGGGGTCTAGATTTGCCAAACTCCAACTGAACAAGGGATAAGCTGAAATCGTAAAAGGCAAACAGCAGTAGGGTACGCCACCTGATGGTCGCCCTGGAGACCGCCCGGAATGTTCCACAGTATAGCTTTAAACTGATCTATCTAGCATTTATTTTGTTACGGGTGTATTCATTGCTCAAAAATACCTTGAGAAACATGTATTCTTACTGTGAGCTGGCTTGCCTCTTTACAGATCTGACCTGTAATTTGGCCTGGTGACATCACCTGCTTGTCGCCAGTTCAATTCAAGTTTATTTATATATCACGTTTAAAACAACTTCAGCTGACCAAAGTGCTTCAAGAAAAGACAAAAACAAAACAAAATGAATATACAGAGATATAGAGGAGAGAGGAGGAGAGGAAGGAGGAGAAGGCAGGGAGGAGGGGGGAGGAGAAGAGTGGAGGGGAGAGAGACGAGAAGGGAGGAGGAGGAGGGAGAGGACGGAGAGGACGGGGGAAGGAGAGGCGAGGAGTGAAGAGGAGTGGAGAAGAGGAGAAGAGGAGAGAGAGGGGAGAGGAAGAGAGGAGGGAGAGAGAAGAGAGAGGAGGAGTAGAGGAAGTAGCTGAGAGAGGAAGGAGGAGAAGGGAGAGAGGAGGGAGGGAGGGGGAGGAGGAGAGGAGAGAAGGAGAACAAGAGAGAAGAGGAGAGGTGGGGAGAGAAGAGAGAGGAGGAGTAGAGGAGGAGGAGTAGAGGAGAGAGGAAGGAGGAGAAGGGAGAGAGGAGGTAGACATGAAGACAATGAGAGAGAAGAGGAGGAGGAGGATGGAGAAGAGTGGGTAAGAGAAGGAGAGAGGAGAGGAGGGAGGGGGGAAGAAAGGAGGAGGAAGGAGAGGAGGAAGGGACCCCTAGAGAGCATTTAACACAATCAATAACCAGAGAGATGGACATGTTTAATGTCGTACTGTGGAGCATTTCAGGAAAAGCAGATGGTGAGATGATGAGACACATGATTAAGTCCATTATTTTGACATTGGCACAGTTTAGTTTTGACCTCAGTTGTTTTGGAGCAGGGCTAAACCTAAACCAAACCTTCTCAAACCTTTAGTCCTTTTTTCTCTGAGCCAAATGTAAACACACGAAACACTATTCTCTCAAGATCTTTCTCCACACGTGTGCTTGATCTTGTGGTAATCTATCTCACTACTTCCAAGACCTCTTCTAAACATCTTCAGGTCAAATCTTTCATATCTCTCCATCAGCTGGTTATAACTCATCTGGGTCTAAAAGTAGCAGGTGAGCTTGGCTCGCTCCTTCACTAAACTATTAATGGGCTGTTAAGTAGTGGGTGCGTGTGTGGACTAAAGTGAGGGAGGGAGGAGGAGGAGGAGGAGGGAGAGTGAGATGGAGAGAGAGAGAAGAGGAAGAGAGGAGTAGAGTGGAGAGAAGAGGAGAGGAGAAGAGAGGTGGGAAGGGAGGAGGAGGGATAGGAGGGCGGAAGGGGGCAATAAGCGTGGGGAAAAGGAGTAGAGGAGGGAGAGAAGAGAGGAGGGGGAAGAAGGGAGGAAAGGAGTGGAGAAGAGGAGTAGAGAAGGGAGGAGAAGAGAAGAGGAAGGAGGAGAAGGGAGGGAGAAGGAGGGGAGGAGAGGAGTGGAGAGAAGAGAGAGAGGAGTGGAGTGGAGAAGAGAAGTAGAGGAGGAAGGAGAAGAGAGAGAGGAGAAGAGGAGAGAGGAAGGGAGGAGGAGGGAGGAGGGAAGAGAAGTGGAGAGAACGAGAACGAGAGAGAAGGAGAGGAGAGGCGGAGAGAGGGAGAAGAAGAAAGAGGAGGAGAAGGGAGAGAGGAAGGGAGGGAGGGGGAAGAAGGGAGGAAGAGGGAGAAAAGGGGAGGAGGAAAGAGGAGTGGAGAGAAGGAGAACGAGAGAGAAGAGGAACGGAGGAGAGGAGTGGAGACAAGAGAGAGGAGAAGGAGGGAGAAGAGAAGAGCAGAGGAGTAAGAGGAGAGAAGGAAGGATAGGGGGGAGGAGAGGAACGGAGTGGAGAGAAGAGAGAGAGAGAGGCAAGGAGATGAGAGGAGGGGAGGGAGGGGGAAGAAGGGAAAGAAGATTAGGAGGAAGGAGGGGTGGTGTTGACAGAGAGGAGTGTTTGAAGACTGAGCGTGCCCAGTGCAGGTGCTGTGGGTTATATTTAGAGAGAGTCCATCAAACAGACCACCGCTTTAACCCTTCACCAACAGGTCAGGAATAGGACTCAGGCTACTGTACGAGCAAGAGCAAAACACATGAATGCACTTTTATACGGACTGAACGGGATTCTTCTGACAGGCACCGCCATTATATTTGCAATTTATGTTTTAACAATGAGGTTCTGTTCAAATTTCACATCTGAAAAGCGTCCAGAACCGACAAAAAGACTGAAATATGAACTGAGTAATACAGAAAACGCATATAGAGCATGGCTGCACGGATGTAAACTATAGGGTTGGCAGTTTTTATGCAGAATAAGACAGAAGATTGTGTTATTTGTGGAGGAAATTATGGTGCAGCCCTAGTATCACAACATAAGTGTATCCTGACCTTGTATTCACTTACAGTTGTGACATACAGCAAGTTGTACATAGGCCTGTCACGATAACATATTTTGAAGTTCGATATATTCCTGAAGTAAATATAGACGATAAATGATAATATTAAAACTAATTTATGCCACTGACACGATAAGAGCAGATTTAAACCAAAAACTATTCTAAGCCTGACAGCAGCAGTTACAGAGAGAGGGGCGACAGTTTTATGTAAAGTGAATTGGAGCCGGAGTCGATGGAGCCGGGAGCGCGCCCACGATGACTTCCTATTTGAAACGTGGCGGCTAGCAGGTTAGCTATGTCCATTTATATATACACAGTCTATTGTCTACACCAATATTCCATGTTTGACTTAACTGCTTGCTGTTGTGGCTTATAACCAATTTGTCGACATCATTATCAATATCTTAAAATATGAGTCCCACCATCTGACGTTTAGCTGTTGTGAAGTTTCCAAAGAACTTTTCCTCTTTGTAAAAATGAAGGCTACATGTTTTTTCTCCAGTATAATTCGATTTGTAATACTTTTGACAATGACTGTCTAAACATAAGGCCGTCTTTTCTGCTTTATTTTCATTCAAAAGAGGAAAAAGCCGTACAAGAATATCGTCCGGATATATGTAGTAAGACATGAGATACTGAAATAAGAAAAAAAATCTAATACTGAACAGCGAATAGGCCGTTTTATGTTAGCGCATGTTACTACCGTATTTTCCGGACTATAAGTCGCACTTTTTTCATAGTTTGGCCGGGGGTGCGACTTATACTCAGATGCGATTTATATGTGAAATATATTGTTTTTTTCTTCATTATTATGCATTTTTTGGCTGGTGTGATTTATACTCCAGAAAATACAGTTTTTTTGTTGTTGTTTTTAATTATTTGAACTATCTGTACTACCTATCTAGGGTGACCAGATTTTCAAAATTCAAAACTGGGATAAACCCAGGTTGGGATGGTTGGCATAAATAAAATTGTGTAATATTGTCCTTTCTTGACTCACTCTAGCTCCATCGACTCTGGCTCAAATTCCCTTCACACTGAAAAACTGTCACCCCTTTTTCTGTAACTGCTGCCTTGTCATTTTGATCTTAAAATATTCATTTTATCCCTTTCCACATGATCCTGGTATTTTTATTTCGCTATTTTGTCCGTAAATCAAGATATGAACATTAATAACAGACAAATCAGGCGCCTTCTTTCCCCAAGGTTGCTCCTGCTACCATTAGCAACAGGTTTGATTGACAGCGTTGCCAAGCGTCCACTCCCTGCTAAACCAGTGGTGCGGGTGGGAAGGGACGTTACCGCTCTACAGCCTCGCTCCAGATTGGCTCTTTAGTTGCTATGATACTCACGGTCAGAGTTTCAAAACATGGAACTCGGCTCCAGATTCGCGTCTATAACCGCTAACCTCCATGAGCTTCATTTGACTGGAGCCGAACGCTACGGGTGATGTCACACTCACTTAGTCCACTTCTTTACACAGTCTGTGCCAAAAAACAGATTTTGAAGTAAGTCATTTTCAAGTAGCTATTTTTTGCTCAGTTACGAGTTCCATTTTTCTTTTACTGAGCATAAAAAGAAGAAACCATCCCCATTAAAATCTCTGGCTGTCTCTTTCCTTATGAAGTGTCTGCAGGATAAACCAGAGCCACAAGCCCCATTTGAAAGCGTGTAATTTAGCCGTGCATCTTTAAGCAGCAGTTCAGAGGGCGAAACCACTCGTCAGCCTGTTGATATGAATAATCCCATAATTGAAACAATGTGTCTTGAATTGCAGTGGGGGCTGCGTTTGAGAGGCCAATAACAGAGACAACGCCAATGCCAAAACACCTATTCTCTTCAAATACAGTAATCGTCCGATGGAAGGCTGCAATAAGCTAAGATTAAACAGCCATTGGAAAGGGTGGAGGTGTTCAAAGACACGTCCAGACAGATGGTTCTCAAGCAGGAATATGGCAGTGTGAGGAAAAAAAAACATATTTAAAAGTTTTATGTTCATATTTTGGCTATATGGTAGATTCAATTGAACTAAAAAGTAATTGGATTTTAGGTAAAAACTATAGACTGTATAAAGAAGTGGACTAAGTGAGTGTGACGTCACCCACAGCGTTCGGCTCCAGTCAAATGAAGCTCACCGAGGCGAGAGCAGCTGTAGGCGAATCTGGAGCCGAGTTCCATGTTTTGAAACTCTGACCGTGAGTATCATAGCAACTAAAGAGCCAATCTGGAGCGAGGCTGTAGAGCGGTAACGTCCCTTCCCACCCGCACCACTGGTTTAGCAGGGAGTGGACGCTTGGCAACGCTGTCAATCACTAGTTTGTTGAAAGTAAGCAACGCTATCAATCAAACCTGTTGCTAAAGCTAGCGGAAGTAACCTCAGAGAAAGAGAGCACCTGATTTGTCTGTTATTAATGTTCATTGTAAATCCAATGTAAATCCAAAATTACGAGTCTGACAGCAGCAGTTACAGAGAGAGGGGCCGCAGTTTTTCAATCGAAAGTGATTTAGAACCAGAGTCAGTAGAGCCGGAAGTGCACCCATGCTCACTTCCTATTTGGAAAGCAGCGGCTAGCGGGTTTATTATGTCCATTTATATATAGTCTATGGTTAAATCAGGGTGAAAAAGTGCCACTAAACAAGATCTAGTATAAAACTAAACTGAGACAAAACCAACAATAATCCAGGATTGAACAGAGACAAAAGCAGCTAAAATATGCAGGAACCAAACCAGAACTTAGTCAATACTAAACCTGGTATGTATCAGAACTTCAACCAGGACGACACAATTATGGTGAAGGGTAAATGGTCACGTTTTTCTATAGCGCTTTTCCATCTTCAACGCACTCAAAGGGCTTTACATCAAAGAACCACTCACCCATTCACACACACATTCACACACCAGGGTACACAGACGCTGGGGGCGAGGTGGATTAAGAGTCTTGCCCAAGGACACAATGACAGCACCCAATAACCAACCAATGATGTTTATGTCCAGAGCGGGATTTGAACCACCAACCTTCAGATCAGCGGACAAACGCTCTAACTCGAGATGTCAAAATAAATGTATCTCAGATGGAAACCTTTGAAACTTTTCTAGATTTTGCGCTAAACACGTCTTAAAATGTATTAGTTGTGGTTTATGTATGAAAAAAACTGAAATGAATGTAAAAATCATTATGCGATACACCCTTTTTGGAAGCGTGTTTGATTTATTACTAATGCTCTGAAATGTATTATTAAACAATTGAAATATACACGTTTTGAGTATCTTCAAAACAACACACACCCACCTCTTTGTGAATATACTGAACTTAGTGAGAAGTAACACAATGATAATGTGTAAACTGAAAACCATAATGCAAAGCAGACCAACAGCTTTCAACCTGACAATGCAAAACAGCAGAACGAGGACATCAGCTATTCCTAAGGCAAAGTCAGCAGCCTTCTCTTACCCCTCTGCAACACAACACCTCCACAAGCACCGGCCCAGAAAAAAAAACAACAAAAACAAACACTAGAACTGCAAGATTTATTGGTTCATTAAAAAATAAAAAAAAATACAAGTAACTAACAAATAACACTAAGTAATTTCAATTTTAACTCCAAAACTGTAAATAAAAGGTACCTGATTTTTACGGTTTGCAGTGGTCCAAAGTTATTCCTCATCGGTGGTGGAAGGTAACAAAGTAAAAGTAGTAAAGTACTGTACTTAAGTAGAATTGAGTAGAATAGTATCTGTAAGAATGGGAAGTAGAATAGTATCTGTACTTTACTTAAGTACATTTTACAGTGTATACTTTTTACTTTTACTTCACTACATTTAAAAGCGGGTATCTGTACTTTCTACTCCACTACATTTTTGAACTGGACTGAAAAGTAAAAAGTACTTTTCATATGATGTGAGAGGTTATTTTTACCATGCTCGTGGAAACATCCTGACTAAAGTTTTCGAGTTCAAGCTTCGGCTTTGAGCAAACAAAAATAAATACACAAAATTCATAAGAAAAATTAAGAAATGGATTTGTATTGTTACTGTTGAACAAAATATGTCTTTTGTTTTTATTTTTTTTAATCAATATCACTGCATTTAAGAGTAAAAAGTAAAAGTATTTCACACGAGTGTTGTTAATTTGTTAAAGTACATTTTTAAACAGGTACTTTAATACTTTTACTTAAGTAGATATTTTCATGTGATACTTTTACTTGAATAACTTTTTACCTCAGTATCTGTACTTTTACTTAAGTAATAAGTAAAGCTGTTCCTCACTTACAAAGCTGTTCCTCACTTACCATGCGTTCTGAGCATCCTAATTATTCACAGTGTTTGTTTGAGTTTGTAAAGCGCTTTTCACAATTTTCACAGACCAGTGCGGAATTTTTGCCACGTCGGTAATGCTAACAACAACTAGCATGCCAACAACACGCTTCCTGATTCCCAGACAATGAAATAACTCTTAAATATTGATGTTTCTGCAATACTAACGCTAAAATTTGATATCGTAGCATCTCCAACTATTCTTAAAGCCAACTCAGCAACCTTTCCCTGCCCCATCTGCAACATTACACCTCGCCAAGCAACGTCCCATAAAAATGACTATAACCTCTTTACAAAGTGAAACGTGAGGATTTACAGAGGAGCTGTAAGCCTAGTACGGCGTTATAGCTTATGTTTGTGTCCTGTCATTTCCACGTGTTGAAAACTCCTTTGTGAAACAGACAAACATCATGGGAATGGAGAAGCAAAATATCCCGGAGCAGTGGACACAAGAATGACTTCACCTAAAATAACAAAACACAACCACGAATCTAATGGAGAGAGGGCGACGGTGACCTGTACGACATCTGCAGTATGTGGGCCGCGCCATCCAATATTTTCATATTCATATGATTAGTTTCGCAATGTATGTTTTCACCTGGGGCCTGAACGATTATACAAATGACTCAGGCACAGTTCACACTTATTGTAGTTCAATAGACCTGGCCAACAAACAAACTAAACAAACAGGAGGTAGGTGGTTTTCACACATGTTAGTGGCTCTGTGGACCGCCCCAGTGCGCACTGGATTTAGTTCTGTTTACTTTACTTTTGGGTCAAGTTTGTTCACACACACACCACATCATTCACCCCAAACACCATGAGCCACTTGAGAGTCCATCAGCTGATCAAAGAACTTATATTTCTATGACAATGTGCTTCAAGAGACAGAGCCCCGTGAATACACAAGCACACGCTCACCTCCCCTGGTCTTTTCTTTCACCTGTGGCTAAATGTGCAGTGAGGACTGTACGAGCTGGTGACAACAGAGAAAAGGACACACAGACAGAGGCAGGCTCACCTGCGCAGACCCAGGCAAATATATATACGTGATCAGAGCGCTTTTTACCCAATTCCAAGCACTTCTACTCGCACAGCAGACTGCATACGTCGGCCTGAGGTCAGCTGCGTTCACACCACACTCGCCCTGCTCCAAAGTGAGTGGAGCCGCTCTGAGACCTCCTGTTTCAAGCACTCTCAGACCGGCCGTTTACTGCGGTCCAGAATGCGACTGTTGGGTTCACACTGGCCCAAGCACAGCTCTCAGAGCAAATGCTCTTTTACATTGGCCTAACTGGTGGAAGTGTGAAATCTTCTTCTTAGTTTCAGTGTAGTTAGCTCCTCCCTTCAGATAGATATAAGGCAGTGTCCACCAGCAATTTGACCAGAACTGAAGAAGCGGCTTGGATGAGTAGCAAAAAGTCTTCACTCTAAAACTTTAGTCCAGCTGAAATTAATTTTTCTTTTGCTTTGTTTTAACAGTAAAACATTTCAGTGAAGAATGACTAATGAAAAATACAACACGCACTTCAGAACATGAACTAAACATTTATCAAACCAGAGCGGCTCTCTCTGAAAGTGATCGGCGAGACTCATTACGACTATTTGAAGCTGATCAGTCGAAGCATCACAACAGTGAAACAAACGGTGAAATCAAACAGAAGTTCACCTCTGCATCCACAAATGCACGAAGCACTTCCCTCTGCACGAATTTGAAAAACAAAATGTATCTGTATTTCTGATAAAATGGGCTGAAGTGAAGAACCACTGGTTAAACAATCACTTAAAGGTGCAGTATAACTTTCTTTGGAGGGTGCACCACCTGCATGTCTCAGAAGATACGTTTTTTCTTAACCTGGATCTCCATAAAGACAAGCAAGTGGTACCACATGGCCAAGTTACAGGTCAGATCTGTGGAGAAGCGACCCCACTTACCATAGGAATGAATAAAGAATTAAAGAAGTATTCATTTTAGCTATAAAAAAAAAACACATGGATTTGAATAAATGCCAATAGGTAAGTCTAATGCCGTACTGTGGAACATTCCCGGCAAAGCATCAGAAAAGTAATAGTGCCCTTTTAATCATTTCAGTTTTTGTGATTTGGTATTTGCAAGCATTCAAATTTCTATTGGATTGTGATAAATCCTGCTGTTCTTCTGGTTAACCCAATCTGAGTCATGAAATATTTGTTTTGGTTGAGAGAAAGTGAAGATTAACATGAAAAAGACCGTGACAATAGACAGCGGGACAATTTCTAGAGAAGGGAAAGCCCCTGAAGAAATGGGACACCAAAACCCAGGCTTCAAACATCATAATATCCAGCTCAGTAAATGTATGTGCGTGCGGCTGTGTCTGGAGCACGGCTAAGATTTCCATTACAGTACGAACGGTGCTGTGGGAAGACGCATGGTTTAACCGCAGTGAAATGTGTTAAATCTATTAAACAGAGCAGACCTCCGACAAGGCACTGCCAATATCCTGCAATTGTGACGAGACAGAGGCCATACCAGGAGGAGAATCAGAAAAGCTACATTAGCCTACTACTGTCAACACAATTCACAAACCGATATAGGTGGAACATAAATCTATTAATAGGCTTCCAATACTAAAAACAATGTAAAAAATAAAATGACATCAAATAAAAGGCATTCATGCAATAAGGTATTAGAAATAAAATTCACTTTGATTTGATTGATCAGTTGGCTCTGTGTACACCAGCGCCTGGCAACCTCAGTGTTAGCGTTGCTACTTCTTGTCCAAATCAGTCTCAATTAGTTTTTTGCCGAGTCGCGCTAAAATTAATAAAAATTTAAAGATAAGACAGTGACTAGTGGCTTGAAAACATGTTAAAAACTAAACAAATGAGGTGAAAATGTTAGCGGGGGACACTTTTGTGTTTAGAAAGGAAGGTGTTTGGGTCTCAATGCTAACGCTAATGCTAATTTTGGAGGCATAAAAATATGAAACTCAAACTCAAACTGAAATAATCTACATATAAAAACAATCAAATAGTCTTTACGTTAATCAATTTTCATTTTAATGGGTTGTTTATTTTATATTTTATGCTTTTAATAAAAGTTAGCGTTAGCCTTGAGGCACAGTGAGCTAGCTAGCGTGCAGAGCCTATCGTTTTGAGTCACAAAGCTGATTACAGTTACAGTTTAGAGTACAGACAATTGCAAAACTTTTTAATTACAAAACAGATAGCACTCTCGCCTCACAGCAAGAAGGTCCGTGATTCGGTGACCATATTGTGTGGGGACTTTTTGTGGACTAGTAAGTAAGTGATGACAAAATTAATATACTGGATTTACACCATGGTCAGTGAGAATTTGAATGCCAACAGCCGTGCATTATTTTTGTATAACACGTAGTTCCGGCAATAGTTAATCACTGTTCTATATCACCATAGCAACGAATAAACAAATGAACTACTGTCAGGAGGGACTAGCTTCAACTAAAGCAGAAATAATGAATGCCTTGAACATCTATAAAGAGCCAAAAGGTTGTCAGATTCAAAAGTGAACCATTTTCAGTTTGGGGGACCATAGTATAAGCGTATAAGTCTATATATTTTGACATTTCAACCAAAAATGTGCTTAAACGTGTCTTTAAATATAAGTTGGGGTTTACAGTTTGGACTGTAAAACTGGAACTTTGGAAACAAGCAACTGGAGACAAGCAAGTTACAGGTCACATCTGTGGAAAGGTGACCCTGCTCACAGAAAGAACGCATGTTTTAATCAATGCAAAATGGATGAGTTTAAAGCTCTATTATGAAACGTTTCAGCCAAGAAATGACGTCCATGGAGACAAGGAGGTAACAGACAGTTCATCAGAAAAGTTACATAATGTATTTTTAAATGCAGGTTAAAACGACCCCAAGCTCACCAGGAAAAGATAGGCGACCAAGGGGAGAAAAGAGGAAAGGAAAGAGGAGAGGAAGTTACACAGAGGAACAATAGAGAGACAGTCGGGAGGAGGAAGTTTAAAGTGTAACACACCACGAGCTGAGCCAAAACCAATGTGGCCGACACACGCAGCAGACAGATTAAGCCCAGACACTGTTGTTTTAATGGACTTGGAGCATAGGGCAGAAATGGAAAACTCATACACGAGTTTTGTATGGCTGTGGTAGTAACTGAAGAAGTATTTGGTTGACTAAAGACATGTCCTGCCAATAGGACGCTTAAAGGGGAAAGTGTAGTGAAAGTGAAGCTCTCAAAACATTTCAAAAAATACCAAAAAGGCTTGACCGTTACAAGTTAAACACCAATGCAGAGCCATTTCAGAGCAATACATTGCCAATGATGTAACTTCTCTTGTCTCCATAGAGATGTTGTAGCTTTGCCTGAGATGTTCCACAGTATGACATTAAGCTGATCTATCTAGGCAAAGCAATAAATAATTCCGTATTACACAAAACTGACTCTTGTGAGCTTTAAGTCATGTTATAATGTTGTTACCTCCTCAGAAACATACCTGGAGTTGTGTTTTGTTTCATTCACTCATGTTTGAGTAACACTTTACTATTAGTCTGTCTACATCTCCAAAGCTCAAAATGTCCTGTTCCACCTTGTGATGTCACAAAGCGGTTGTTTTGAAGTTAACAACTACCTTTTGCCTTTTGTTCAGTAGAGTCTGGCAATTCCAGGGCTGAAATTATCCAAATGATTCTAGTGAAGGTGTGTGGAGTTTAAAAACACAGTGAAGCACTTCCTGTATTAGCACATGACATCATAAGGTGGAATAGAGTGTTTTCAGGTTGAGAGAAGAGCTCAGCCTAAATCTGCAGAGTTTGTGACATTGTGAATGAAACAAAACACAAGTCCAGGTCTGTTTGTGATGAGGAAACAACATTATAACCTAGATCAGAAAATAGCGTAATATGGGCCCTTTAAAGTTGTAAATGTTGAGTGCGTTACTGTAGAAGCTGAGAGCTGGTTTGGTCTGTAGTGTTTTTCTTTTATGGTGGTGGACACAGCAGACAGGACATCTGCTCCAGGATTAGGCCTGTGTGTTTAAGACTGGCTTAGGCTCTGTGGCCTGGAACGCTGAGGACTTCCAGACTCAACCAGTTAGGGATGTGCTCTGCTCCGGCTCTGCTCCGGCTCTGCTCCTTACTCACTGTACGTACTCCGCACAAGTTCAAGCAAAGACAGCAATGAAAACTTCCACTCATCTGGCTGCCAAGAGTAATCCATTTTATTTTATATTGTTATGTTTCAAATTGCTTCACATTATGGACGTGTAGTACTGATGTCACAATACTAAAATTTCAAACTCGATTTTGATACTAAGGAATAGACTCAATACTTAATACCGATTCCAAAACACTC
>KN485944.1:127502-166778 GCA_000787095.1 Periophthalmodon schlosseri
AACAGAAGTGATCTTCCACAGCAGTTTCTTTAGACAATAGAATGCGATTTTCAACGTCCGCTACCTGCTTGACTGGAGAGGTTACTCCTTTGTTTAGGATGTGTCACTGATTGGCATTAAAGAAGGGGCATTATGCAAAATCGTCTATTTATATACCATCGGGAAAAGCAGGTGGCACCAACAGGCCAAGTTACAGGTCAGATCTATGGAGAGACAAACCAATCGCAGTAAGAATGAAAGTTTATATTCTTACTATGAGCAAAATTGACAACTGTAATGCCATACTGCGAAACATTCCAGGCAAAGGAATAGCATCTCCATGGAGACTAGCAGGTAGTGAACCTCCTACCAGAAGAGTTACATAGTGCACCGATAATATCACTCAAACCAAAGGAATCAGCAATCATAGGAATTGTTAGCTTGCCTCTCCACAGATCTGATCTGTACCTTGGCCTGGTGGTGCCACCTACTTGTCTCCATGGTGATGATCAAAGTCTAATGTGGAACATTCCAGGCAAAGCAAAAACATTATGCCACTAGAAAAGTTACATAGTAAAGTCATGGGTCTGGTTCGAAATGGTTAAGGTCTAGTCTAGTCTTCTGGTTTAGTCTTACTATGGACCTGGTTTAGTCCTGGTTTAGTCCTGGTTCAGTCCTGGTTTAGTCCTGGTTTAGTCCTGGTTTAGTCCTGGTTTAGTCCTGGTTTAGTCCTGGTTCAGTCCTGGTTCAGTCCAGTTAGTTAAGTCTTTTTAGTAAAGTCATGGGTCTGGTTAAGTCCTAGTCTAGTCTTCTGGTTTAGTCCTACTATGGACTTTTTTAGTTCTGGTTGAGTCCTGGTTAAATTCTGGTTGAGTCCTGGTTCAGTCCTGGTTCAGTCCTGGTTTAATCATGGCTTAGTCCTGGTTCAGTTCTTGTTTAATCCTGGTTTAGTTAATCTGGTCACACAATATGCATGGCTGCCTGATAAAACACTGTGCATATTAAGTATACTATTTCACTAGTTGTGTGTGCCTATCTTAAAATCCCCATGTTTCTCTCGCAATAATGGTAAAATCTGACACTGTGACAACCCAAACTCTGTGCAAACGCTTAAAGAGCACATTAAGGAGGTAAATTATGACCCTGGAAAGAAAGAGGGAGATGACAAGGCTGCAGAAGTATGCTCCTGTAAACAGTATTTCACAAAAGCTAAGATCTGTCAGAGGAGAGACAATCCGAGTGGCCCTGTCTCATTTTGAAGATCCAGACTTGATGTTGGAGAGATTGTTGGATGGACCAGTGTGTTCTCAAGTGAGTCATTTAAACGATCTTCTCCTCTAGTTTGGATAATTGCACAGGTCACAAGCCAAACTCAGACAATAACACAGAATAGGCTCGAACAGCATTACATAATTAGGAATAGTGTTGCAACAATACTAAAATTTCAAACTCGATTTCGATGCTAAGGAAAAGATCTGATACTCAATACTGATTCAGATACCACGCTGATGATAAAAAACACTTTCTTTAGACATTAGAATGTGATTTTCAAAATTAAATCATAGTACTTTCATTTCTATTCCCATGTGGCCTTATATCTGTGTAATCCCTCAGTCGTCCAGTAGGTTCCATAGTGGTCCATGGGCGTGTACTAGTCTATGTGTTTTATACTTGTTCTGATGCAGCTCAAGATCATTCTAAAGCCTTTCAAGAAAGGTTCCTTTCCTGGATGCAGTCAAGATCATTCTAAAGCCTTTCAAGAAAGGTTCCTTTCTGTCCTGTGAATGTCACTTTTTTAATATTGATACCTGCCCGAATGAGTATCTAGTTTTGATACTAGTTTTAGCATCGATTAGTATCTGATCTTCTGTACTTCCAATGTAGGGTTAAACCAGAACTTAACCAGGACTGATTCTGGGCTAAGTCAGGACCAGAACCAAAACATAACCTAGTCTAAACATGTCAAGGAAAGAGAAACAGACCAAACCAGGGCCAAACAAAGTCTATAATAGGACAAAACCAGGATGAGGTATAAATCATGTGCAAAACTCGACTAAACTAGGACCAGGTCTAACAAAGACTGGACCATGGGCATCAATCAAGGTCCACAGTTGGACTAAACCAGGAGTAGACTAGGGGTTAACTATGTCCAACTAGAACCATGGCTTTACTTGACTAAAGCAGGACTAAACCAAAACTAAACCAGAACTAAAGCAGAACTAAAGCAGAACTAAATCAGAACTAAACACACTAGGACTAAACCAGAAGGCTAGAACTTCTATTTCCAACCAGAGCCACACCTTTACTTAAACCGCTTAACTAACCAGGTTAAACAAGATCTCAACCAGGACTAAACCAGGACTAAACCAGAACTAAACCAGAACTAAACAAAGTCCACAATAAGACTAAACAAGAAGATTAGACTAGGACTTACCAATTTCCAACCAGACCCATGACTTTACTAAAAAGGCTTAACTAACCAGGTTAAACAGGGATTAAACCAGGACTAAACCAGGACTGAACCAGGACTGAACCAGGACTGAACCAGGACTGAACCAGCACTAAACAAGGTACAGAAGAAGTCTCAACCAGAACAAGATGAGGACTTTCCAACCAAAACCATGACTTTGATGTAGCCTAACCAAGTCCAACCCAGGACAAAACCAGGACAAAACCAGGACTAAACCAGGACTAAACCAGGACTAAACCAGGACTAAACCAGGACTAAACCAGGACTAAACCGGGTCCACAGTAGGACTAAACCAGAAGACTAGACTAGGACTTAACCATTTCCAACCAGACCCATGACTTTACAAAAAAGACTTAACTAACCAGGTTTAACAGAGACTAAACCTGGACTAAACCTGGACTAAACCAGGACTAAACCAGGACTAAACTAGCACTAAACAAGGTCCAGAGTAAGACTAAACCAGAACTAGCACTAGAACTGAGGACTTTCCAATCAAAACCACGACTTTGATAGAAGTAGCCTGACCAAGTCCAACCCAGGACTAAACCAGGACTGAACCAGGACTAAACCAGGACTGAACCAGGTCCACAGAGCAGTACTAAACCATTACTAACACGCAAGACCTCCAAAACGTGTAGTCTACAGTCAACACAGCCAACTGCAACTGTCTCATTCAGCCTATGCCACAAAACCAATGCAAAAATCAGCAGCTCCAATTGGCAATTACAGCGCCAATGTAAAGAAATAAAAATCTTATGGATGTTTTTCACTTACTGAGTCGTAACTTGAGCCCGAGCCAGCTCCGTTGTGGTGACTTGTGCAGCACTGCGTTCATGGTCCACTTGCTTGGCACCATCTAAACATGGAAACCAGTCTGCAAAACGCACCGTCCCACGCCGACAAAGTAGCTCCTCTGTCCGGGTACTCTCTGGTCCCGTCCCCGGTGTAGTAGTAGTAGTAGTAGTAGTACTAGTAGTAGTAGTAGTAGTAGAAGTAGCAGAGGCAGCAGCAGCGGAACTCAATGCAAACCACGTACACGATAATATTGAATCAACGCGTCTTTAAAAACTCTTTGTCCGTGCAGTGCAATCGTTTTTGCATTGCATTTAGGAAGAAATTAACCTTAAAGTGAAAAATAACCATCCCGCGATCAGCAGTTTTGGCAGTCAAACCTGTTGCAGCGCGTAAGGACGTAAAGAGTGCACGTATTCGGCTGACTCTTTGTTAGATAAAAGCTACAAATAGTTTTCTTTGGTATTATAAAAAAAAGTCCAGACGATATAACGTGAGTATTTTCTCGTTTTTTTTTTTTTCTGTAAAGTAAGTGCTGCTAAAGTTGCCCTGTAACGCAGCGGACCATCGTCTCATTCATTCAGACTGGACGAGCACAACAAAGTGAAGGGATAATGTGGTTTGTGTGGAAGCATGCGCCGGGCGGCCACTGGAGGCGCTGCAAACACCTCACAGCGCATAATGGGAAAAGTTTGATGTTCTTTGCATATGGTATTTGGTGTGATTCTCAAGCGGTGGTGTGTGGGCATCTTCTGGTGGTCTTCAGGGTCTATAATTTTGTTTAATTTAGAGTCAGATTTATTCATGTTTTCGTCATCATAGTCTTTGAAAATAGTCTACATCATTAATTCTTTATGTGTCTCATTAAACTAGGCTGATATAAAGGGGCCGCTAAATGTTTTTTACTGCTCAAAAATACCTTCAAAAACTTGGTTTGCCAACTCTCTATTCACTAAATGTTTTTATTCCTCAAAAATACCTTCAAAAACACATATCACAACTCCACAGATCTGAACTTGCTTGTCTACGTGAAAATAGAGACGTTTAATGTCATACTTATCCCAACTCCACAGATCTGAACTTGGCATCTGGCATCACCTGCTTGTCTACATGAAAATAGAGACGTTTAATGTCATACTGTGGAACATTCCGTCAACTGCTGGTCTCCATAGAGATGTTACTGCTTTGCTTGGATTAAGATTAAGTAAGGCATTAAACTTATGTATCTCCACGGAGACAAGCGGGAAACAGCTCCAAGTTACAGGTAAGATCTGCAGACAGGCGACACAAGTTTTTTCCCAAGTTTTCTGAGCAATAAAACCACATGTAATTCAGTAAACTAAAGACACTGTGGACAGTTCCAGGCCAAGTAATATCATCTTCACAGGGACAAGAGAGTAGCTGATGTCCTCCTGAGAAGTTGCATAGTGTAGCTTTAACAGGGACTGATGTATATTCAGAATTATCCCACTCTACCTGCATGTTTTCGGTTGGTTTGTGTTACTGCCAGGCCCTGTGTCTCTATGGGAAAGCATGTGAGCTGACAAAGCCAAAACAATGACAGTGGCAAAATGTGAGCGTTTGTGTGTCCCTCCTCCCTCACCCCTCCCTCACCCCTCCCTCCATAAAACAGAGTCAACAAAGGCAACCTAAAGGCCCAGGGAGCAATATTACCACAGTCCACTTTAACAAATGAACGCTCCTTTCACTGTTTACAACCAAGTCAGTCACTCTGTCCCGGGTCAGCCACTGTCCAGACTCCAGACCGAGCTGCAGGCTGCAAAAAGTCACGCAGAGGAGCTGAGACACTCCGCCTTGTTTGGTTAGACCAGAGCAAAAGCATATGGTACAAAAGGAGGTTAAGAGGTAAAGGTTTGCAATGTAAAAGTGAAGAGCATTCAACTGAAATGTCAAGAAAACTAATTAAGATTAAGAATATGCTTTGGTTTTAACTGACACATTTTGGGCAAAGGATAACATCATTAATTATGAAATGTATTAATCTTGAAATTGTTAGAATATTAGAAACACATTGTGGATAGAGTCACCAAAATATGGGATGCTTTGAAATATATAGCTGGAAATCACTTTTAGAACAAACAAAATAAAACACTGCCCTCTGGAGGTTAAATGAAAAATCGCAAGGCAGTTACATTTTTCCCCAACAAAATAAAACATTTCTTACAATTACCTGCGTTATATTTACCTTTTCATTTTTTTCTCATTCTTGTCACTACTAGCTGCAAGTGGGCAATGTGTGGAAAGTGTCTTGCTCAGGGAAACAAGAACAGTATTTTTGGATTATACGCAGATTGAGCTAGCGACCGTCACTAAGTTGAATAATGCTCCGTCTACCCCGAGACCACATTACTTAAAGGGCCCATATTACGCCATTCTCTGATCTATGTTATAATGTTGTTTCTTCATCACAAACAGACCTGGATTGTGTTTTGTTTCATTCACACAGGTCGAATTCTCTCAAACAGAAAGCACTCTGTTCCACCTTGTGATGTAATCCAGGAAGAACTCCACTGTGGTTTCAAACTCCACACACCTTCACTAGAATCATTTGGATTAAGTCAGCCCTGGAATTGCCAATCTCTACTGAACTAAAGGTAAAAGGAGCTGTTAACTTCACAAGGTGGAACAGAGCATTTTGAGCTTTGGAGATGTAGACAGACTAATAATAAAGTGTTACTCAAACATGTGTGAATGAAACAAAACAACTCCAGGTGTTGTTGAGGAGGTAACGACATTCTAACAAGGCTTAAAGCTCACAAGAGTCAATTTTACTTAATATAGGACCTTTAATAGTACACAAAACTAGTTGTTAAACAAGTCAAATACTGGATACTTGAAAACAACACTTTATTGGAGAGTGTAAACCTTAACAGAGTGACAGGTCAAGTACTGGAATGTAATCTACAAAGAAGTCAAACAAGAGCCTTTATCTTTGTCAGATTTTAGGCTAACAAAGTCTGTAGAAGTACTTCTGTTTGGGATAATGTCCAGAGCACCAAAGGATTTCCCACATTAAAACCCCGTAAATGAAAATCGCTGGTAAGTCTTCAATACTGTATTCTCCGTTGTGCTTCGTCCAAGTAATTGTTAAGGTTAAGGTATGTTTATTTGTCCTATGCATTTGACCCATATTGTCCTCTGCATTTGACCCATCCTTCAATGCCGCTGGCAGCACCGCGGGACTCTTCTCCAGATCTTGAGCCAGGATTTTGGTCAAAAACATACAAATCCTAAAGGAGAGTTCAAGCCTATTGTAGATTAAAGACATTAGAGTCCCACTTGGCCTGGTCTCAACATTCCCTTGAAGATTCTTAGTTTTCCGGCTCCACTCAGATCAAAACTGTAGTTAGAAGTGACGTATGGCGTGTCCTCATCACAGCCCTGAAGCGGAGAACAGAGACACACATTTAAAGAGGAAATATTACACTGTCGGTCAAAAGTTTGGAATAGGCCTGTCACGATAATTACTAGATCGTGGTGATGGGACTTTTTGGCTCCTTTGTGGGATCCGAATCTTTTGGGATCGGTTCATGCCAAAGAGCCGTTCTAAAGACTGACATGAACCGATCCCAAAAGATTCGGATCCCAGTCAAAGAGCCAAAGAGCTGTTCTAAATGCTCTTTTTTATATTTCATTGTATGACAGCAGCCAATGTGAGAACTCATTTAACTACAAACTAATCCCAGAGAGAAATGACCAAGGCTCAGATGTGTTTAAAATGGTGGAAGTGGAGAGTGGATAATAATAATTTTAAGATTAAGATGCCAAATATGTTTTCTTGTGCACAAATCTCTCATTCGTGTTGCCTGCTCTGCTTCTGTGATGATTCTTGTGTTGATTCAGCTTTAATCAGTGTAAAACGCATAAAAATTAGAAAGAAAAAGACTCTTTTAAAGGCTCTTTTAAAAAATGAGATCCGGATCCAACCATTCAGGTAAAGGAACCGTTGAAAAGAGCCGACTCGTTCATGAATGTCGCACTACTATATCGATTTATCGTTCAATACAGTTGGAACAATCATTTGTGGGGGTCAATATTTATCATGGGAACTTTTTCTTTACGCTAGTGGGAAAAGTTTGGTTATTTTTCTGGACTATGATAAGATCTGAGCTGTAGAAGTTTGAATTATGAACTTTTATGACTCATAGATACAGACTAACTACTTAAGTGTTGCATTCTGTTATTTATTCTGTTATATTGTCCATTTAGAATACTTCTTTGAGATAATTCTGCTTCATGGTTTGGTTTCAATATTATCGTTTATCGTCTATATTTATTTCGCACTTCAAAACAAAACATAGAATGAGAGGGCGTGTCTAAACTAGGCCTGTCACAATAACAATTTTTGGGTTTTTTTACATTTTTTCAGTTATAATCTATGACACCATTGGATCATTATTTTATATTTTGGACATTTTAAATTGCAATTGATCTAAAACAACTCAAACCCTGCTTAACTTTCTGGAGGTAACACGTCACCTGCATGACTTCCTTTGGAACATTCGCCATGGAGATAGACATGTTTTATGTCATACTGTGGAATAGTCAGGTTTGTGGAGATGCAAGCCCACTCATATCAAGGTCTTTTTTTCTATATTTTTCAGTGCAATAAACACATCCAAAATGAACAAAACAGGCTTTAATTTTAGTCGTTGGGGCTTTAATAAAAGAAAGTATGCAGACTTCTGGTTCAAAACTGCTGCACTGCACATTTCAGTGTGCCCCTTTACAGTGAGGTGGCTACACAGTGTTCCTTTAATTGTTCCTGTATTGCAGTGTGTAGTCTGACCTGCGTTGTGACGATGCAGGAGGGCAGTGAAATGGCTCCCAGCAGAAGACAGTTGACGTTTCGGAGGACGGAGGGGTCAACTGGAGTTAACAGATAATACACGCCTCTCACCATGTCTATGCCCCGGAGAATACCTTCAAACACAGAACAGCACACGGGCAAGTCACTGTGTATGTCCTAATAATATCATGCATATGAATCTTAGCTATTTGCCAAAGAGTATGTAGATAAAGATAAATAGATTTGAATAACATTAGGTAAAGTATCTTCAAAATATACATTCTGATCTAGAAACTGCCATTTTACCTCATTATAAAAGAAAGATCAATCTGAAAATGACCCCAGTACATACCAAATCCCACACAGGGGCACAGAGGAGCCTGGGGTAGTAGCACAGGGCTCCCTCTGCTGGTGACTTTCTCTCTCACGCAGCACAGCGCCACCAGGCTGGCATTAGCGGCATAGAACATGTGACTGGGCATCACCTCACAGTGGAGCACGCCCAGGGCAACCGCACTGTGTGGCACCTGAGGAAACAAAAACAAAAACAAAAACCTACAGCATTGACTTTATACTACCATTACAGTAGTTATCATATTCTGATTGCTCAGTTTTAATCACAATTTACAGTGGATTCTGAAAGTTGTCACAACCACTTAATTCCTTCAATTTTATTATGGTGTAACCAAATATTAAATCTATTCAAATTTATTATTATTACAATTTTTGATAATCACTGAATATCAAACCTTTAAATTGTGTAAAAAAATATATATATTATACATACACACACTATAAAACATAGTACAATGCAAGAAAATAAAGGTATAAAAATGTTCACAATCCACCTGAAATCCTTTAAACTGATTCATTGTTAGATCACACTTTTCGGTATTTGGCAAGACAACTTTTTTTTTCAACTTTTCTGTGTAACATGATATCCCCGGACCCTGGTACACCGAGGTAAATTTCCCAAGCAGAGCAGTCTTTTCACATTTATATAAAACACATCTATTATTGTTAAAGTATTAGACTGACCATTATTACCACACCAGCACATATTGTATTGTAATACCAGTTATAAACAAAGACAAAAAGTACCTGATATGGAGTGAGACTGTGCAGAGGTCTGACTGGTCCAGGGTCAGGAGACTGGAGCTGACTCAGGTAGGCCAATAAAGACAACTCTCTCAGTTCATTAGAGCGCTGGTGTTTTCTACAGCATCAGCACAAACAGATTAGATTGTGAATTGAAGTTCCTCTCGTCTACCTTCATTTGCATTGTTCGTTCTCTAAAGTGTAGAGTAATAGGAGTGTAACTATCAAATAGCATAGTACTAATAAAGGCCTTCTGATTCAAAACATTGGATGGTAAGGTTTTAAGTTTACAATGCATTTTTTGTTGCAAAGCTAAAAAACAGATGGAACTCCAAAGACCATGATCATTTGGTCTGTTTGAGCACAGTCTACATGAAGAATTACATTGGAATATGACATGATTCATTCCACTAAAGGGTTGTCACAGCATTTTTAGAGAAAAAGTAACATCTGTATACAGTTTGAACAATAAATATCATATTGTGGGTTTTGTATATTTCTACATCTGGCATTATGTTTTGTCTGTTGAAAATATTAAGTATGACTTTATAATAACCATAATTAACCTTAATAAAGCATGAAGACTTAATTCATAATGAAATTTACTTAATATGATTAACAGATTCAGCAGCAGGACTACGCCTCCACCTCCTTCTCCTCCTCTTCTGCGAACCACAGCTCACCTCAACCACACCTCTAATTACCCAGAAGCCCATTGTACCGGCCTATCCCATCAACACAGTTTGTCTCAACTATCTCAACCCCACCCATCCCCTCCCTTTGTGCCTTTATTTGTCTTTCAGCCTTAAGACATCTACCGCGGGGGGTCTTGGATCAGCTGGGCTGCATCCTGAGTCTCTGCCCAGCCACCTCCACTTCATCTTATCATCATATCATCCATTAATAAATATCTTCGTCGCATATATTGTTGTGCTGTGGTCCTTGCTGGTGAATAGTTCATTAAGAAGGATTCAGTCTTAGTAATTAATTAAGGGGTTAGGAGTTAGGGTTATGGCTTTAATTAAGTTCTACCTATTCTTATTCTTAGTATACCATTTGTTGATTTGTTTATATTAAGTGTAGTTGTTATAAAAATGTTAACAATTATTATATTTTTGATAATTAATAAATAATTATACAAACAAGGTTGATGACCCAAAAAGAGTAGGTGCGTACCCTCTCAAGGTGTATAAATAAACACGATATTCCCTCTAGTGGCACTTCTTGGCCATTGCAATAATTGTTTCATAATACATGAGCAATAATAAGGTAACAGTTCTTACGCTTTGCCTTGTGTTCCCACTCCTTCAAACTCAGACTGAACAGGCAGGTGGACAAACGTTCTGGGCGGGTTGAAGCTCTCTGTGAACTCGTCCAGGGCAGACTGAGGTGGAGGGTGGGTCTGACAGCCCTGTGCAGTCCTCAGGTAGTCGGGGGTGAGGGAGGGGCATTGCTGGGTCCCTCCATAACCCAACTGAACCACGTGGGAAACGGGGAAGAACCGAAGCATGTCCACAAGCAACTGGAGCCCAAAGCCTGCACACGAGAAACATAACTGAATACTGAACTAATTGACTAATCGAAAACAACTGCTCCATATTCAGCTAAAGTACCACAAGTCTGTGTAATCTCTCATTAGCTCATGGTAGACAAGGTTTTAAAGGTCATCTGGAAAATGTTTTTAAAATCGAGATGTTTTGACTCCCACCAGGACCTGATTTTTAATTGGAAGGTACTGGACTGAGGCGCTAGACTTTATACCTTTCTGCATAGTGTTTGCATGTTCTGCCTGTGTCTGGGTTGGTTTCCTCCAAGCACTCCCATCAACACAAAACATGCACGCATTCTTAAAATGTTCACATTAACCCACTCTACATGATCCTGGTATTTTTATGCCGCTTGTGTCTGTAAGTTAATAACAGACAAATCAGGGTCCACGGTCGCTCCCACTAGCATTAGCAACAGGTTTGATTGACAGCGTTGCTAAGTGCTTGCTCCCTGCTAAACCGGCGGTACGGGCGGGAAAGAGCGTTACTTTCAACAGCCTCGCTCCGGATTAGCTCTTTGGTTGCTATGAAACTCGCGGATTTTAGCTCTTGGTTGCTATGAAACTCGCGGAATTCCAAATATGGAACTTGGCTCCAAATTCGGCCCTATAACTGCTAGCCTCTATGAGCTTCGTTTGACTAAATTATTATTTGCTACTTTCAGTTCTACAAACAAGTCAATAAAGCATGTCCCTCATTCCGATGGCCCTAACCCACCTTTGACCCAGCCCATGGTGTTGATAATGAGTGGGCCCTCTCTGCTCTGAGGCTGTCTGTGCCATAGAAACTTGAGTGCCTCCAGGTAGCGGTCCAAGTCTGACTCACAGGACGACTGCCCGTAGTAGATCATGTGCTCTGGGGTGCGCTGGTGCGTGAATGGGGGACCTACAAAACAAAAATACTGTTGTGTGAGGAAGTCGTGTATAGCCAGTGGGTCTCAAGATGTTCACAGCAAGAACCACCAACTTTAAGCAGCAGTTTGTTATAAAACATGGCCTACTGCTGTGTGCCGTCTGCATGCAATTAAACGTTTGCAAACCCCGAAGCTTTAATTTGTGGTCTGGAAAAGCTAAAAAATGAATCCATGTGAATACTAGAGATGTGCCAAAGGGATAGTGAGAGATAGGAAGAAGTTAGATTGACTGTTAACAGGGAAATCACAGGTCTAAACTAGGACTAGAACTATGAGGTCTAACCCATTAAAAAAGAACTAATCAAAGGAGGACACAAATGAGAATACAATTTGATAAGCAAGGCTCCCTCCTCGTCCCACAGTTTCAAAGCCCCTGAACACAGTAGTGTTATCTAAAGTTTTTGTGCATATCCCATGCTTTCGAATAGTTCAGGTGATCACTTTTGGTTTTGCAGATTTGGGCCAAAATACAAAACCACTGTTCTTCCAAAACACTGCTTGTAAATCAGTTGGATAACACTAAAGTGACTGCTGCTTGAACCACTTTAAAACAACAAGCCCTGTGCCCAAACACTCCATCTTCAGTTGTGTACCTTATACAAGTTTTTAATAATTCAACATACCCAAAAGTGGTTCTGTAACAGTTGTCAAACATACGCAGCCAGCAGGAGTAAATTCTGTTTGTCCAAGGTCCCCCTCCAAATACTCCACACTCCCAGTGCTGCAAACAGAGATTTTTGGAAAAAAATATTTTACAATATTTGTCTAAAAACGTGTATATCTTGTCACCTAGTCAATAATCATATTACATTCAAACCATAGACTGTATAAACGTGGACTAAGTGAGTGTGACGTCACCCACAGCGTTTTGCTCCAGTCAAATGAAGCTCGTCGAGGCTAGAGCAGTTACAGGGGCCAATTTGGAGCCAAGTTCCACATTTGGAATTCCGACCACAAGTATCATAGCAACCAAAGAGCTAATCCAGAGCAAGGCTGTTGAAGGTAAAGCCCTTTCCTGTTTAGGTTTAGCAGGGAGCGGGTGCTTAGCAACACTGTCAATCAAACCTGTTGCTAAAGCTAGTGGGAACGACCTCGGGGAAAGAAGGCGCCTGATTTGTCTGTTATTAATTATCTTTGATTTACAACACAATAGCGAAATAAAAATACCAGGACCATGTAGAGCCTGACAGCAGCAGCTACAGAGAGAGGGGCAACAATAGAAACGCCCGTGCTCACTCCCTGTCTGGATTGCGGCGGCTAGCAGGTTAGCTATGTCCATTTATATATATACAGTCTATGAGTCAAACTAATTCAAACTGTAACTCATTGTCACCTGTGTAATTCATAACTTCAACTTACTGATTTAATAAAGTATTGATGAGAATTCGGATAAACGTCGACTTGCCCACGTTCTTGGCTCCACAAACCAGGATAACAGTGCCATCCATATCCCCTGGAAAAGAAATGTATGTAAGAAGATTAAAAAAATATTGAAATTAAAATAATAACTAATAATAACTTTCGCTTTCTGTTAACGCACCTTTACAAGCACTGACAAGAGTGTTTAAGACATTCTTGAGGCTTTTTGAGGATTTGATGCCTTCTATGTTACTTGAAAGAGGAACTATACCGAGACCATTCAGTGGAGTGTCTAAAACAGCTGACAGGAGTTCATTCTGAGAGACAAAAGTAAACATGTAATAGTTTGATTCTTAATTGGTTAACTGTTCGTGTCAGAAAAGCCATACCACTGGAGGGCTGAATAATTCACTAAGGTTTGGGAAACTGGACAGAAATCTCGTCAGTGTTGATTCCATTGGCTCCAGTAAAATGATGGAGGAGTCTCGAATCACCTTTCCAGCCAACTTCTTTCTACATCCTTGAAAAAACACAAAATAAAAATGATTAAAATACAGAGATAACAAAGGTAGGCTGTACAATATATATCAAAACTATCTTAGAATGAGCTAAAGCAGGATCCACAAATCTACAAACAAAATAAGCGTTCCATTTGACATTTTGTTTCCTCACAGAGCTAAAATTAAATTGTGCTGTGTCCAGATTTTCATGATTATATCATTTTCATTTAATTTTATTTCATTTATCTTTATTTACGCAAGGAGAGCCCAGTGAGAGCACCAGATTCTCCTTATCAGGGACGCCCTGTTTAAAATAGAAAAATACAAACAAAACATAACTACGTAGGTCCATTTAAAACATTAAAAACAGGTGCAGGTGTGATTATAAAAGGTTTATCACCAGATTATTAAAGTGCATTTGTGGCACCAACGTATGCAGTTTTCCATGTCCTTGAAAATGTCCACATTTCAACTGGCGAGTGAGATAATCAGGCAGTCCCTTATAAATACATGTACACAGTGTCGTTCTCTTCTGACAGACAGAGATGGCCAATCTACTTTTTTAAGCCCTGTTACACTTTTATTTACAAATGTATCGAGTTCAGTGGTGATATATTATGGGGTTTGCTTAGGGTAAGAATAAAGGAACATTCAAAGGGCTTTACTTTGCATGATTGATTCACTCCTCAATTTAAAACTTTGAGATAACTTTTAGATCTTGTGTTTTTCTGGGGCATTGCTGGCTCACTCTAAAGTAAAAGTAGGTAAATATACATATTTTTCTGCCTGTGTCTTGACTAAATCTAAATGAATAAGAACCAAATGAATTTTTCGATTATGGGTCAGCTGCTCTCAGTGTAAACATGGGGGCCAACCTGATACCAAACAGGTAAACAGCCTGTAAATAGTAAAAGAGGCAAGGTGGGTGAAGTTCCTTGCCCAAGTTAGAGAAGCATTTGAACTGCCAACCTTCAAGTAATAATGCCGCCCATCACTGTACCAGCTTAGCCACCTTTACCCCAATAAACCCATATTTCCATCTGTTTGTGAATACCTGATGTGAGATAGTCCCTGAGGACGTCTGTGAGCTGTGCCGAGTCTTCACTGAAGTGTGTGTTTTCGGTCTCCATGGCCCTGACGGTGATGGGGCTGTGCGAGGCCGGAGAGAAGAGAGGGTACGGCTGCTGCCCCTCCTCTATAGTGAATCCCATCACCTCCACACGACCGTACAAGCACGTCAGAAAACACTTACCACGGAAACACAGGGTCTGAGGAGAGAAAAAGGGAGTCACCAATACAGAGGGGATTTATAGTATTCCTGGAGTAGTTGTAGTAGTAGTTGACAGGTTTACTGTGGTAGCATTTGCAGATAGAGGGCAGAAGACAATATTACTCTACAGGTGAGGTTGAAAAAATAAAAAATAACACATTTTTAATCTTGTTCCTTGCAATAAATAAAGTAATATACCAAATAATATGTCAATTATTTCCAGTTTATAAACATTAACAGAAAGTACTATTTTGCAGACCGCCACAATTTTAAACTATAGGTCCTAAATATCATATAAAGTCATCTATATTAGGATTTGTGTAGTTGGATAATATGGATATGATGGATATGATAGGCCTTTTGAAAATTAATTTGGTACTTTCTGATATGGAAATTCCACTAGTGCACCAAGGAAACCTCCGGCTCAGTCCTTGTTATCTGGCCTATGTCATCAGATGTATAATACTCCCTACAACAGAAGCATTGGCAGGCTTGAATAGACAAAATCACAATGTGTTGAATGTTCTCAACTCTAGGTCCCGTACTAATGCTAAACAAACTTCTCCCGTGTTAAGGATCCAGACTCATGCCTCACTTTACACTCTCGGATTACTTCAATTATTCTACAACACTTTCAAAAACAACAAATATAGAATAAAGCCACTCACATATACAATTTACTATACTTCATACCTGATCCTTTTGCATGACTACCACTGCATGTTTCTTCTTATCGTCTCTTACAGCGCAGTGGTGAAGCGCGTTCCCCTCCAGTCTCCCAGGCTTAAAAAAATGCTTATCATCATTAAACTCTAAACCGTTTCCATGGTGACCAAACTCTGAAAAGCTGTTTTGGTCCATCTCCTCAGCTTCTTCCACCGCAGAGCCAGAATTCCCATTAGTGTGAGCGAAAAACTTCTGCGGTCCAGTCTTTTTAGAATCAGAGACGGATTTTGGTTTAGTCTCTAGTCTTTTGATGTTGGTTTTTTTCTTCGCTAAGACCTGATGTTCGTTAATTAGTCGGGCCATAGCGGGACTGGAGTTCAGGTCCGATGAGGTGACAGCTGTTGGTCTGCACCGTTTAGTTCTAGCGTCTTTCCACTTCTGGGATTTGCCATGTCCTTTACCATGTGAGCTCCTTTTGACCTTCATATTGTAAGATGTTTAGTCATGCAACACAACAAGGGGAGGCTCTGAAAACAGAAGGGAACAGTTAGTACATAGTAGAGTTTGGGGAGGAACCTCAAAAATGCCTGTTGCTATGACAATCCACCATGTTGGTGGCAGTGGCACAAAACTCTCAGAGATATATTATCAAAACAACATTAAAAAGTAAATGAAAGCGCAGTGGAACAACCTGATAAACTGCTGGATCACTACTGGTAAATACATCTATCACTCTAGTGTCAGAAAACATTAGAATGAACACAAACTTTAGTATTTAGCATCTTAAAATTTACGCTAACTGAAAATTCTAGGGGGTGTGATGTCAAAATTCCAAGCTCTATACAATAATGTCCAACTCAGTTTGGTTTAACTCAACTTTCAAACAATAGGGCTGAGCAATATGCCAGTAAAAATCTGATTGTGATCTGCTATTTTGGCGATACCTTCCTGTCATGATTCACTGCTTCTCTGTTTAATTCTTCTCCATTCTGAAATATGTGCACCTTCCCTCAAACAACTCTTCCTGTTAGTCAACTTCTGTAAGGCTCCAAGTGAGTGACAGGTGGATTTAACCTTTCAGAAGCAGCAGGTGGCTTGATTACATTTTTTAAAGATATTTCTTACAGTGAATCCTCATGAATGTGATGTGTTAGCTATGCTTTGTTGTAATATTTTTGGAGCATATTGCTAACCTCCACATTTTTTCTAACGTTTTCTAACGAATTATAAATACATAATACAATTTAAGAGTAAGTGATCTAGCAGTTAAAAGGGTTTAAAGATGTAACGGGGTCCCTGTCTGCACAATTTGACCAACTCAGCTTCTTTATCAGTTATAAACGCATAAAGGAAGCTCAATTTACCCATAAACATATCAATGCACTTTATCTGTGCATTAAGCTGACGGGAGACTTGTACCTGAACATGTTACACGTACCAATTTAGGGGCAACAATAGCTCAGTTGGAAGAGTGTTTGTCCACTGATCTGAAGCTTGGCGGTTCGAATCCCCCACAAATGAACACTGTCGTTGTGTCCTTGGCAAGACACCTAACCCACCTCGCTCCCAGTGTCTGCGTACTTGAAAAGCGCTATATAAAAATGTGACCGTTTACCATCAATCTGACACATCTCCTGGTGCGCTAATCAATGTTATGCAGATATCTTAAACAGAATAAAGTTAGCGTCACAGTACTTTGACGCATTAGACCAAGAGCAACAGAGAATAGATTAATTCAGCATAATGGCAAAGTTAAATGCGCGACGGTAGCTACTAGTTCAACGTGACAACAAACCACCGCGGCTAACTATTCAAAAGCTAGCTGGTTAATGCAATTAGCAACGCGGAGATCAAACTTACCCAAGGGCTGTGAGAAGTCGGTGCAGTCACACATACACGCGTTATTATCTTGTAACACACCGCATTTACTTTATAATACGCTAAGCTGTTTGATGAAGACATACGAAAGCAGCGCTGATGGTTAGCCTAGCTGCATGTGTGAGCCAAACACAGGTCTCAGGTGAGCGGCCGACCATGCGCTTACCCGGAGTTTCCCTACCAAAAAATAACAACGTAAACGTGTAATTATGATAGTTGAAACTGTGAACCAGTGAATGTAAAAGTGTTCGTTCTGATTTCATGAATAAAGTATAGTTTTATTGTTTCATAATACGCTGTGTTTGCGCAAAAAAGGACCACAATTATGTTTCACGGAGTTTAGCGGAACAATATGACGTCACATCCTGTTCCCTTAGCACAAAACACTTTAGCGACAAAACACTCGTGCGTTTGACTCGTTTTTCTTTTAAATCATGTGTTCTAAACTTTAAATCGGTAATGCGACATATGAATGTGATAAATGTAATATCATAAACGTGGGACCGATGCCTCTGTAGCTGCACAGACCGGGTGCTTAGGGATCGTCTTGAAAGGTTTGTGTCTCGCAGTAAACGTGAGGCGCGTATCCAGGGATATGACCATTTTCCATGACATGTCTGCGGTTTTTGTGGAATATTTGGAGTTTGCAGGGAGATGGATTGCTGAAAGGACAACATAGAGGGCAACAGACTCGTCTACAGCATTATTTTAAGGTCAATTTATTAATGCAAGGAGCTGGTTCTTGCAGGCCACAGTAGACAGCAGTAAATGAATGGAACTGAGCCTTGTATCCTTGTATCTAGGATTTAACAACATAATAAAAAGTTGTGTGCAAATGTCAAATAGATTAGATTATGCCTACATTAATTTATTTGCAAATTGGATAACACATAGAAAATGAAATGTATTTAATATTATATCTTAAAATGTCAGGAACAACACTTGCACTATGTAACTTTTCCGGTAGACGTTCACTTGCAGACATGTAATTGTTATGCCTGGAATGATGAAAACGTATCTATCTCTATGGAGACAAGCAGGTGATACCGCCATGTTACAGGTCAGATCTGTGGAGAGGAGAGGCCATCACAGTAAGAATGTTTGGTTTTCTGAGGTATTTTTTGAGCAATGAAAATACCTGTAGTTAAATAAATGCAAGATAGACATTTTTTATGCCATACTATGGAACTTTCCAGGTAGAGCAATGCTATCTCAATGGACACAAATGGGTAGCCGAGCCACCATCGTATAAGTTACACAGTGGGCCTTTAATGTATAATTTGACAAATACGTTTATTTTACTTCTGAAAATAGAAAAATACAACCTATAAAATGTATTTTCATAAAGTGACTGATGTGGGTTAGAGATATAACATGATTTGTCTTGTATTTCTTTTTTAAGTATAATTTTCTTGCAGTAAACTCCATATTCTTGTAAACAGGTGGTACCAGTGACATACTCAAAGGATGTCCACAGTGGAGGGCCATGCACAGCGGGTCCTGTCTGTCCTGAACCAGCAGAGGGCGCTAGGGAAGCTGTGTGACGCGGCTCTGAGTGCTCGTGAGGGGCTCGTCCGTCTGGCGCACCGGAACGTCCTCGCCTGCTTCAGTGACATGTTTCAGGACATTGCACAGGTACAGAGGTCATTATTAGTTTATCTATATCTCCAAAACTCAAAATGCTCTCTTCCATCTTGTGATGTCATGAAGTGGTAGTTTTAGTTAAGAGCTCCTTTTAACATTAGTTCTTTAGAGATTGGCAATTCCAGGGCTGAAATCATCCAAATGATTCTAGTGAAGGTGTATGGAGTTTAAAAACAGAGTGAAGCACTTCCCGTATTACAACATGACATCACAAGGTGGAACAGAGTGTTTTCAGTTTGAGAGAAGAACTCGGCCTAAATATGCAGGATTTGTGTGTTAAACCTGTGTGACTGAAAAAAGTACAACTCCAGGTATGTTTTTGATGAGGAAACAACATTATAACATAGATCAGAAAATGGCGTAATATGGGCCCTTTAAACTTTAAAATTCTGACTAAATGGGCGTAAACCAGATCTAAACCAGGTCAAACCCCAAATTGAACCATGTGGCTCACACATGAAGTCATCTCTACACCAACAAAAGGTCTGGAGGTCATTGTAATGACTGATGGATTACATACAGGGTGTCAGTTAACTTTAAATTACAATGTGTCTTTACTCTTTTCATAACAATTCTACACTAAAACGAGAGAAGGGTGAAAGGCAAAGCAGGGAATGATCATTTGGATAGTTTTTGTTTGTATTTGTCTACAACTGCTTAAATGTATTGTTCAAAGTGCAGATGACAGATTAGACTAGTAATTTCACTAAAACATAGTTTAAATATAATTTTAATTGTAAATATAATTATTTTAAGGGCCCATATTATGCAATTTTGTAATCTATGTTATAATGTTTCCTTATTACAAACATACCTGAAATTGTGTCTTGTTCGTTTCACATATGTTTAACACACAAACCCTGCATATTTAGGCTGAGTTTTTCTCACAAACAGAAAACACTCTGTTCCACTTTGTGATGTCATGTGGTAACACAGGAGGTGCTCCACAGTGTTTTTAAACTCCATACACCTCTGTAAGAATCATTTGGATAATTTCAGCCCTGGAATTTCCTATCTGTACTACACAAAAGGTAAAAGGTAGCTGTTAACTTGAAAACTACTGCTTCATGACATCGCTAGGTGGAACAGAGCATTTTGAGCTTTGGAGATGTAGACAGACTAATAATAAAGGATTGCTCAAATATGTGAATGAAACAAAACAACTTCAGGCATGTTTTTGAGGAGGGAACAGAATTATAACACAGCTTAAAGCTCACAAGAGTCAATTTGGTGTAATATAAGACATTTAAGACAGCAGATATAACATATGTAGAGGTAATTCCATGATAAATATTTACCACTGGTACTATGTGAACAATATAAAAATGTAATACATTTGTAATACTTAAGGGGAGATAACAGCTATATTCTGGTCATTTTGGTTAAGGCCACATTTCTTATCTGTAGCCCCCCTCATCTCAGGAATGTTTGACTCCCACTCTGGGAGGGTTATAAAACACTCACCTTGTTTGACTTTGCTTCAAATTTCTTAATGTGTAACCCCCACTCCGGGAGGGTTAAAAACACTGGTGCACCCGACTGTATTGCTGTAACCGACAATAAAGAGCTACAGAACGATCCCCGTGCCTCTGCGCCTGTTCTTCATGCAACAGAACAGAAACCGACAACTACCCCACCAAACCAAGTAATAATTAGAAAAACATAAAAACCTGTCATACGCACTTTAACTATTTACTTTTTTTTTTCTTTTCAAATGTTTGTTGTTGTTTTTTTATTGTAATATTGTATGCATATTTGAATTGCTCAAACAAAGGCACCTTACTTTTTTACAGAACTCTGTGGTAGTCACTCTGACAGACTGTCCAGATGAGGGACTGGAGCTACTTCTGGACTTTATTTACACAGGAGAGCTCCCATTGGACAATAATAACTGCCATATGGTACAACTCGCAGCCACCAGCCTCTGTGTCCCGGACGTTATCACGATGTGTCAACAATTCAACAAGCCCACTGAGGACACTGTGAAACGCAAAAGAGGCAGGCCCAAAAAGAACATAACATCAGCTAATAATGAGGTAAACCTGCTCATTACTAAAACAGATGAGGAGAATGTTGGTAATACAGAGGACGGTAAAGTTACCACAACTCGCTCTGGTCGGGTGGTGAATTGCCCCAAAAGACTTAAGGCCGAAGCACCTGCTAACGAGCAAAACCAAGACGCCCTGTTTTTAATTGAGGAGGTGGTGATGCCAAATCTTGAACAAGCAGTTGGTGAATGTGAGGTAAGTTCTCTGTCATGTGTGTGCAGTTCTGTTTAAGGGGACGTAACATATAAATAGTTTTTAACCATTTTCCTCTTGTCATTAGCTTACTCAAAGTTGTATTTCAGTTGATTCATGCGTGTTAGTAATCCTGTATCGTCCTGCATTCAAGGCTTGAGTGCACACAAAAATCTGTTTTCACCTACCCCCTGTCTCCGCCCTCTGTAGTCTACAGTGAAATGCTACATTACGTCAAGGAACTACTCACCCATTCATACACCCGTGTCTTGCCCACCAGTATCTCGAGCTGGAATCGCACCGCCAACCTGTGGGTCAGTGGATCTGACCGCTCTACCAATGTTTATGTTGAGAGGGGGATTCGAACCGCCAACCTTCAGATCAATGGACCAGTTTCTTTTAGTAAAGCGTTTTAGATCAACAGCAGTTTACAATGAAGAGAATGTACAGTAATAATCTATTGTATGTTATAGTTTAATCCTAAAGAAATACCCCAAAATAACCAGTATATATAAGCAATGTGGCTAATGAGTATATATTTTTGAAACCTTGATCCTTGGTTCAAAAGTCGACAAGAACCTGTTGTAATTGTGTAAATTTACAAAGCACACACAGCAGTTCTGATCAATATATGTGTGCAGCAATTCCATGCAGAATGATTGGTACAAAATGATACTTGGAAAAAAATATACCGTATTTTCTGGAGTATAAGTCACACCTGAGTATAAGTCGCACCAGCCAAAAAATGCATAATGAAGAAAAATACATGTATTTCACATATAAATCGCATCTGAGTATAAGTCGCACCCCAGGCCAAACTATGAAAAAAAGTGCGACTTATAGTCCAGAAAATACGGTATGTTAAACCGGTCTGACATACTCTTCTTACCTTAACAAACTTGGCCTAATAAATAAATATATGAGAGTTATTATATCTGTGTTGTGTAGATTAGTGTTGTCACGATACTGAAATTTCAAACTCAATTTTGATACCTAGGAATAGACTCAAAACAGATTAAGATACCGCGATGATGATGATTAAAACTAACAAAATTTCAAACTGGATTTTGATACTAAGGAATAGACTATACTCTGTTCTGATACCACGGTGATAATAAAAACAAATAGAATAGATTTTCAGCATTAAATGGTAGTACTTTCTTTTCTATTCCCATGTGGCCTTATATCTGTGTAATCCCTCAGTCGTCCAGTAGGTTCCATAGTGGTCCATGGGCGTTTACTAGTCGATGTGTCTTATGTGTCTTTATTACCAGCTTTACCATGTTTCTTTTTCCATGTAGCCCCCCAGTGGTCAGCCTGATCCAGATTACATGGCTCCTCTTGAGGAAGACGACGGAGACGACCCGGATTTTGTAGGATTTGTGGAAAACTCTCTTGATTCTTGGGACCCCAATGAACCTGAGACTCCTGCTCCAACGCCAGAGAAAAAGAGGAGGAAATCGCAAACTAAAGCCGCCGCTATCAAGGATGGAGAGAAAGACGGAGAGAATGGACAAGGAGGAGAGGCAGGAGACAAAGGAGAGGGAGGACGAGTTCAGTGTCCTGTTTGTAACAAGAGCTTCAAGAGCAAGTACTACCTTAAAGTCCACAACAGGTGTTTGTATTCAAGTTTTTTTTTTATCAGATATCCAACTTTTTATTGATCCATGCCCACGCCACAGTCACACTAGGCAGGGTGTGTGAAGTGTCTTGCTCAAGGACACCACAGCATTAAGCACTCGTTGCTCATCGGCTGGTAACGCGCGCTGTTGTTGAATCTTTGGTTATTTATTAGATTAACTGGACAATGCTAAAAAATATTAATCCTGTCAAAAGAAAATACAGGGTGTCCAGAAAAGTCTCTTTACAATGAAAAAAACATTACAAAGGCAACTGATAATTTATCTTAATCAGACGTGTTCTATTTTTGACCTCATTTAATACACCTCTATACGGGCACCATTAGTCGTACGAAGCACATCAAGACGGGACTCGGTTTCTTGCCATGTTCACTGTAGCGCAGCCTCATCAGTGGTTGCAATCGCTTCTGTTATCTTTGGCTTTAGTTCAGTAATTTCCCGTATCTTTGTTCGATACACGATATCTTTAACACAGCCTCGTAGAACCCATGAGACACACTGTTTTTTCTCTTGAGGAGGAGCCATTTCTTAGGGGTTCATTCAAAAGGTGCCTCTTTAATCAACAGGATGCCTGAAATACAAAAATGCAATATAATTAAAAACATTTATAACCACTGAGTACAACAGACACCCTGTATGTCATGTGGCAGATCGGATAATCATCTTGAGAACCAAAACACCAAATTATAACATAAACAACTTGTCCATTGTGTCCAATGATTTTGTAATTAAGAATAAATTTTATTTGAACATATCTACCTCATATCTGGGGACAGAGATAGGTCATCTTTATGAAATTTTAAATCCGCAGCACTTAGACAGGTTGATGTCCTAGAACAAAGGAGTTTATAGAACATTTATAGAATATATGGCACCTTGCTTCTTTGAATGTGTCAGTGGAGTTCTATTATTGGTTATGGTTGGAGATGTCTTTGGTTAGACCTGTCACGATGACACATTTTGAAGTGCGATATATTGCTGAGTTAAATATAGACAATAAATGATAATATTGAAACCAAACCATAAAGGCAACGCAAGTTTATTTGTATAGCACAATTCGTAGACAAAGTAATTTAAAGTGCTTTACAAAATAAGAAAGACATTAAAATCACAATACAAACAAATCAAAACATAAATAATCATCATAAAATTAACATTAAAAGAGAAGAGTGCAGAATAAAAACCTTTCAGTCATATGCACAGCTAAACAGAACCGTTTTGAGACTGGATTAAAACATTGTCAAAGTAGAGGCTTGTCTCACATCTTCAGGAAGACTGTTCCAGGTTTAGCTGCATAAAACTGAAACGCTGATTCCCCATGTTTTAAAGCAGAATTATTCACAAAAAAAGTAAAGAAAAAAAAGAAGAAAAAAATAACAGAATGCAACACTTAATTAGTTCATCATGTTTGTTCATAATTCCACCTTTTTCAGCTCAAATCTTATCATATTTCATATTTCACTCTAGTACTATGAAAAGGCACACACAATACATACTGACGCCCAAAAATTATTGTTCAAGCTTCCATATAGTGAACGATATATCTATCGTTCTATCTTTGGTGCTGTTTGGTCTCTTGTCGACCTTGTTGGCGATACATATTTCTTGGTCTAAATCTCCCTCTGTTTCTGTCGTCAGGCGGCACACGGGAGAAAAGCCTTTTGTTTGTGAAAAATGTGGAAAAAAATATTTCAGAAATGAGAATCTTCAGGAGCACAAAGCCCGAAACTGCGCCGTCACAGCACAGGTCAGAAACATGATCCAGAGTTTTGTATATATCAACTTACTGTAAATAACTGTGGATCAACATGAACACATTTTGGCTGCTGACAGGTGCACAAATGCCCCAAGTGTTCTGAAACGTTTTCTCGAAAATCTCAGCTATCTTCGCACATGGTGACTCACACTGGAGAGCTGCCCTATGAGGTGCGCCACAGCTCAGAACAAATAAACACACTGAATTAAAGTTATGGAGAAAGATGATGTTAAAATGTTTTCTTTGTATTTTGACAGTGTTCCATCTGTTCTGAAAAGTTTATGCTGAAGAAACATTTGAACCACCACATGATGAGACTTCATGGTTTTCCAAAGCCACATGCAGTAAGTCGTTTGTATTAAAGGTGCACTGTGTAACTTTTCTGGTAAGGGGTCTGCCAAATGCTTGTCTCCATGGAGATGTGATTGTTTTAGCTGGAATGGTCCTCAGTGTGGCCTAAATTTTTTTTTATCTTGCATGTATTGAGTTAAAGGCATGAAAGGCATAAAGGACGCCCTACTGTGGAACATTCCAGGCAAAGCAATAACATCTCCATGGAGACAAGCAGGTGACCGCAGAAGAAAACCTCAAGTTTAAATGTAACAATATGCTAATTTCACTTACGTGTTAGCATGGTCGCTATATGATATTGTTCAAAAAGGGAATGAACTGTTAAACTAAAGACATAAGTGTAGAATTATTACATTATACCTCTGTAGAAGTTTGTTTTTTTTACATTTTTATCAACAGAGGGGGATTGTGCAAAATCAACCTTTTGGAGCTTTCTACCATGTTATAACATCATTCCCTCATCAAAAACAAGGGCTGGTCGTCCAATCTAATTACAAATGGTAGCTTTAAAAATGAAACGACAATTTTGATATTATCTTGTGTAGACAGTATATCACCCTCCTCTGTACTTTAATCTTGACTGTGTTTTGCAGTGCCCCGAGTGTGATAAGTCCTTTATGTCGAAGAGCGAGCTGCGGATCCATGACTCGTCCAAACACAAAGGAGAGAAGCCGTTTGTGTGTGAGGAGTGTGGACACCGAGCCACAAGCAGGAACGGGCTCAGGATGCACATCAAGGCTATTCACAGGTGTCACACAATATGTCCCCAAAACATTAAAGCAGACCTATTCTGCAAAATTGACTTTTCAGAGCTTTTGACCATGTTACAGTTGTTTCTCCTCACCATTTACTCACCCAAAGTTGTATCTGGAGTGATTCGCGCAATCTTTAATCACTTACTTTCAAGACGCCATATTGCTGATGAACCCCCGTTTTCACCGCTACCGGCAAACGCACACTGCTCTGTGCTTACTTCATTTTCCAATTTTATTTTCTTAATCGATGAAACGTGTAGAATTCGGCAGCGCTACTTAGTCATTTTGGTACAAATGAAAAAATATCAGCTGCTTGCTAGTGATCTGTAGCTGTCCATAGGAGGTGCCGACTTTGTTGTGATGACGTTTACATCAGCTCCCACTGGGCACCGCAGTTTTCTAACGTGAAAGTCAACAGGCTTATTTCTTTTAGTAAGTCGTTTTAGATGAATATTGTGATTTAAAATGTGCAAATTATAACATAATGATCCACATGTGTCGTAGATTATAGCTATGTACCAGACACAGGTACAATATGTTCTTTAAAGGTGCACTGTGTAACCTGCTTGTCTCCGTGGAGATGCTATTGCTTTGCCTAAAATTGTACACTGTAATCTTTATTCATTCACTCCACACTCATTAGTGATAAGTTACTATTGTAGTTATATCTGTCCTGGGGCAGACTGACGGAGGCAAAGCTGCCAATCTGCACCTTCGGCCCCTCTGACCACCACCAGTGACTCACCACATGCACACTAAGCAGAGTGGGTGATGTGTCTTGTCTAAGAGCACAACAGCAGAACTTGAACTGAGCGGGAATCAATCCTCTGACCTTCATGTCTTTTTAATGGAGAGGTCTAGAGCCAATCCTCTCAGTAAAAACATGTCTTAGAGTAGAGTTCAGACTTTGGAGGAAGATCTTTGACTAGTTATTTCTATTAAATTCGCACTGATTAAATGTCTGTATCGTTTTGTTCAGGAAATTAATATTGAAAGCCATTTTGTATTGTTTTTAATGAGACAAAATACAATTGAAAATCATGATTTTGTGATTTCAGACATGACAAGCCGTTTGTGTGCTCTGAATGTGGCCGTGCGTTTACACAGAAGAACAATCTGAACATACACATGCTGGTCCACTCCGGAGAGAGGCCGTTCCAGTGTCACGTGTGCGGAAAAACATTCAGGACTCAAGGTGAGAGTCAAAGGCACCAATCCAGAATCAGTTCTGATACAATACTTTGTATTGAGGAAACTACAGCTACTCAGTATCAACCAGTAGAGTCCATTTATAGCAACATGGTAGCTAGCTCACTGTGTCTCAAAGCTAACAGTCACTTTTATTCAAATCTGAAAACATAAAATAAACAACCAACTAAAATTCAAATTAATTAAAATAAAGACTACCCAATTATTTTTAAATGTAGAATACTTCAGTTTGTGGTGCTGTTTTATTATTTATTATGCTTCAAAATTAGCATTAGCGTTAGCACTGAGACACAAACATCTCTTTTTTAAACACAGAAGAGTCCTTCAGTAAAGTATTTTATTTGGGTAGTGTTTAACATGTTGTCAGTGACATCCACCCGCAGCCCCCTGTCCACTGCCTGATCTTTAAATATTTATTCATTTTAGCGTGACTCGCCAAAAACCTCATAGCATCACTACTTCCTGTCCAGTTTTATCTCTAACAGTGAGGTTACTGGGCACTGTTGTGCACAGAGCCTCCACACAACCACTACAAAGATATAGCATTTACTTTCCCCATACAAATATAACGTAAAACAAAACTGAACAATATCTGTTGTCTAACTGGTGTTTACTGTATTCTTAAAGTAACTTCATAAACAGTTTATATAGATAAAATTCAAACATTATGCCACTAAACAGTCTTGTAACATCAGGGGCCAACCAGGAGAGTGACTGAATCAATATCTTGGAACAGCAAATTTTTCTGATTCCAGTATTATCATTTGTGAATTTTGGATATTTCTTTATAAAATACGAATTTCCATAGAATCACTACCTATTGAAAACATTGCCTGACCTATAAAGAGTTTAAAGGGCCCATATTATGCTGTTTTCTCATCTATAATGTTGTTTCCTCATCACAAACACAACTGGAGTTGTGTTTTTTTTCATTCACACATTTAACACACAAACTCTACATAATTTGGCTGAGTTCTTCTCTCAAACAGAAAACACTTTGTTCCACCTTGTGATGTCATGTGGTAATACAGGAAGTGCTCCACTGTGTTTCTAAACTCCATACACCTTCACTAGAATCATTTGTATAATTCCAGCCCTGGAATTGCCAATCTCTACTGAAAAAAATTTCAAAGGCATCTGTTAACTTGAAAAATACCACTGCATGACATCACAAGGTAGAACAGAGCATTTTGAGCTTCGGAGATGTAGACAGACTAATAATAAAGTGTTACTCAAACATGTGTGAATGAAACAAAACACAACTCCAGATATGTTTTTGAGGAGGTAACAACATTCTAACATGGCTTAAATCTCACAAGAGTCTTTTTTAGCGTAATATAGGACCTTTAATCATATTCGTTTGTGTTGCAGGGACTCTGGACAAACATTCCCGCATACACACAGGAGAGCGCCCCTACAGCTGTGAGGTCTGTGAGCAGCGCTTCACAGAGAAAGGGGCCATGCTCCGACACATGGAGAGTAAACACCAGGAGGGACGCCCACACCCCTGCAACATCTGCGGCAGGACGTTTAAAGGTACGGCACCTCTCACCAGGCTTATTTACTGCATTATAATGATCTGATATTTTGTGTTTAGCTCAGAGTTGACTAGGTCTGTCACGATTATTAATATATCGACTTATCGTTCAATATATAAAACCTGGAACAATATTTTTTTGGGTCAGTATTTATCATGTGCACATTTTCTTTGCACCACTTAGAAATTTTTGGTTATTTTTTTTGGCTACAGGGTAAGATTTAAGCCGTAAAAGGTTAAATTAATAACTTCGGTGACTCATTACAGATGCAAACTAAGTAGCAAAGTGTTTCATTCTGCTGTTTATTTATTGCAACTCATTATTTTTTTTAACAATATTGTAGATTTAGAATAGTTTTTGTGGTTTAAATCTTGGGTTTTTGTGTCAGTGGCATAAATTTGTTTCAGTATTATCGTTTATCGTCTATATTTACTTCAGTAATATATCGATTTCGATTTTGCTACACAATTCCATATATCTTACTTCATATATTTGATCTCTTCTGTATATATGAAATGTAGAGAGTAGTAAAAATAAAAATAAAAAAAAATAACAGATGGTGTATCTCTTCTTGAGAGGTCAACAGCCAATCCTCCATCAGTAAAAACGTGTGATTTGGAGCAGAGTTTATTTTTTGTGTTAAATGTTATTAGAAGTCTGTGTTGTGAATGTTCGGTAAATGAATATCAATGAACATTTGAAGTCATTTTTAATTAGACAAAATATAAGTCCCTCAAAGAAAGAGAACATTTTTTGATATCTTTCCCTCTGTCTTCAGCTCGTGAACAGCTGCGAGTCCATTTGAATCGGCACAAGGGCGTGAGGAAGTTTGAGTGCATAGACTGCGGCTACAAGTTCACTCGGCAGGTTTGTGTTTTGTATTTTATAATAGAACCGACAGACAATAGTGGCATTTTTCATAATTTGAGCATCAGCAAGCACCTAATCTACAACCACATTACTGCAATAAAGGGGAACAATATTTTTTCATTTTTATTTTATCTTTATTTATACAGGGGAACCCACTGAGAGCATTTGGCTCTCTTTTTCATGGGCGCCCTGTTTAAAATACAATACAAGCAGAAAAAAAAAAAAACATAGGCGCACAATGTAACTTTTCTGAAAGAGGGGCCGCCACTTGCTCGTCTTCATGAATATGTTGCTGTTTCTCCTGTAATGTTCCACACTATGGCATTAGACTTTCTATAGAGACTAGCAGGTGACACCAACAGATCAAGTTACAGGTCAGATCTGTGGAAAAGTGACTCCGCTCCAAATAAGAATGCATGTTTTTCAAGGTATATTTTAGCAATAAAATACCTGTAATTTAATAATGAAAGATAGATCTGTTTAATGCCACATTTGTAACATTCCAGGCAAAGCAATAACGTTTCCAGTGGTAGACTCCCCACTAGAAAAGTTACATAGTGCACCGTTAAAGGTCCTATATTACACAAAACTGACGAGTTGTGTTTTGTTTCATTCACACGTTTGACTAATCCTTTATTATTAGTCTGTCTACATCTCCAAAGCTCAAAATGCTCTGTTCCACCTTGTGATGTCATGAACTGGTAGTTTTAGTAGGTAGGTCGTTCTTTCATGGTTTGAAAATCACTGGTAAGTAACACTGCTTTAATCACGTATATTTTTCCTCTTGTGCAGTCCAACTCAAAACTTATCATTCAATTTCATTTATTTTTTTACAGATTTTGTAATTAATGTCCTCTCTTTCTTCAGGCCCACTTGCGTCGCCACTCTCTGGTCCACAAGCGAACCGAGAACTACAACCCAAAAGAGAGGAAATTCCGAAACATCATAGTGGACGATGTGGACAATACTTACGACGCAAACACCTCTGCTCAACTTATACAAGACCTGCTCAAAAAGAAGTCTAAATCCGCCAAAAAGTCACTGAAACTACCCAAGAAAACTAAAACAGCGAAGAAAAAAACGACCAAAGACAGTATCGAGGACTTAAGTGAGCGTTGGTTTAGCGACACAGGTTTGGATTCGGATTACGATGAAGGAGCGAAAGGCCCGAAGAGGAAAACCAAAAGGAGAAAAAAGAAGGAAAAAACGGAAAAGACGGACGGTTTGGAGAGCACTGTGGACTTGACAGAAATAACAGAGGAATTATCGGTAAAAGAAAGTAAGGAATAATTATATACAAGGTAAAGGTTGCGTTCATTTTCTGGTATTTAGGATGGCATGATTTCAGATGGAGGGCAGGGGTCTGTTTGCCTGATCAGCCGGTCCCTAACGGTCCAACCACAGAGGCTAATTCATATTCAGAACAAAATACATAACTTCTTTTACCAGGGATTAATAACAGTTTAATGATTTGCTTGTTGATTCTGCAGAAATCTGTGCTGTTTCTCAGTCCTCTGCATTATTTCTTTGTTTTTCCTTTTTTTTACTCTTAAAGGGCCCATATTACACTATGTCTGATCTATGTTATAATGTTGTTTCCTCATCAAAAACATACCAGGAACTTTATTTTGCTTCGTTCACACAATCCCTGCTTATTTAGGCTGAGTTCTTCTCTCAGACTGAAAACACTTTGTTTCACCTTGTGATGTCGTGGTAATACAGGAACTGCGTTTTTAAACTCCATACACCTTCACTAGAATCATCAAGTTCTTATCTCTACTAAACAAAAGGTAAAAGGTAGCTACCGCTTCATGACATCACAAGGTGGAACAGAGCATTTTGAGCTTTGAAGATGTAAGACGACTAATAAACAAGGATCACTCAAACATGTGTGAATGAAACAAAATGCAGCACCGGGTATGTTTTTGATGAGGCAACACAATTATGACATGGCTTAAAGCTTTCATGAATCAATTTTGTGTAATATAGGACCTTTAAGCGGCCATGTTTGTTTTGACATGAACAGACCAATGTGTTTGATTGGTTTGTCCACCTGTCAATCACACCCTCTCAAATCAGGGAGACAGGAAGTGGTTCCAGACCCACACGTTGTAAAGTTATATCTAAGTGTGCAGCTTTAACTGGTCAGGTAAGAGGACTATATCGACCTTATTCCGCCCCGCCTCCTTTTGCCACCAAATGCTACTAAACCGCGCTTAGTTTGTGGTGACGCTTCCGGTTAACTGGGAATCCCATTCATTTTAATGGAGAATTCATGAAAAGTTTTGGAGCTAAAATCTCATATAAAGTAGGTTGATTTGTGTAAAATGTTCATTCTTCATGTGCACCAACACTGCACCGATTCTCTGGGAGGCTTTAAAACGGCAGATCAGCAGGTCCATCCAAAATAATACAACGCAAATGACAACGGCGGCGCCCACGTCAACTTCTGGAAAGGTGAATAACTCTGAGATTCACTATTTAAATTTCTAATCCACAGATGTTGAACCTTAATTATTTGTTTGGCATTGGCTTCACAAACTTGCCTTTTTGTTGTATTTTTTAGACAACAATTGTGTCTTTCCACTTTCTGAAGCTATTGTGAAAAAAAAAAATAAATTAACTTTTGTTTATTTACGCTAGCATAGAAGGGCATAGAACTGTGTCAGTTTTTGTCTCATGTGGATGACAAAACTGTGTTAAGATTTTTTAGTGTTAAGACTTTTTTTTGCATATCTCCCTTCTTATAAGATTATTTAAATAGGACAGTAAACAACTGAATAAATGGGAACGGTTCTTTTCTAGGCTCATTCAAAACACATCTATAGATTACTTCACCACAGCCCTTATAATAAAGCCACACTGGAATATATATATATATATATATATGCTGTTCCTTCGTTCAACGTTTTACTAAAATGAAGAAGCATCGCAAGAATTCTCTCTAAAAATACTAACTTAGTCATTTTTCTTTAATTTATTCTAATTTGGTATTTTTGGATACTGTTAAATAATGTTTTGTTTATTTATGTAGTTTTATGTCATTCCATGTAAATACTGATTAAAACAAAGCATAGGATCTTGGTCTGGCTCTTGTCCTGCTTTTTCCCTCTAAAATAAAACAATACATTTTAGTCAATCATTATTATAATTTTTCACTAAAACATAATACCATAATATTGCCAGTATTGTTACGTCCGTGTTTTTTCTTCTTCTCGAGTTTAACGGCAGGTCACATCCAAGAAGTTGCATCACCGCCATCTGGTGCCACTAACAAAAGAAACTGTGCGTAGATCCTAATACGCCCATAGTTGCTTCACGGTACAGCTAATGTTTGTTTGGGCTAGGGCTTTTTTCTTCTTTTATTTCTTGATTTATTTTTAATGAAAAACAATACAACAAAATGCAAAAAAACAAAAAAAAAACAAAAACAAAAAAAAACATACAGACTTTTAATTATTTCAGTCAGTTTAACACAAAAAACAGTCAAATTTCTTTCCCCAAAGTCTGAACTCCAAACCACATGCTGTTACTGACAGAGGATTGGCTGTAGACTTCTCCTTTAATAAGCCCCAAGCTGATCACACATGGTTAGAAACAACTGAATCACGATCTTGATTTGATTAATAGCTCAGCCCTAATTTGTACTTTTGTGAAGGTTTAGTTTGGTTTATTTGTTTCGTTACCAGGGACAATGCTCATAAAAACACTGACCAACTCAAGAGGTAATGTGTTTGACAATTCCCACCTTCAGTTCGTGGACAGTTTGTCATAAATGGATCCATACACTATTTACATATATACAGTGGTTGAAAGGTCCTATATTATGTAAAACTGACTCTTATGAGCTTTAAACTCATGAGCTTTTCTTTCACACATGTTTGAGTAACCATTTATTATCAGTCTGTCTACATCTCCAAAGCTCAAAATGCACTGGACCACCTTGTGATGTCATGAATGTCATGTAGTTTTCAAGTTAACAGCTTCCTTTTACCTTCAGCAGAGATTGGCAACTCCAGGGCTGAAATGATCCAAATGATTCTAGTGAAGGTGTGTGGAGTTTAAAAACACGGTGAAGCACTTCCTGTATTACCACCTGATGACATCACAAGGTGGAACAGAGTGTTTGAGAGAAGAACTCAGCCTAAATATGCTGAGTTTGTGTGTTAAACATGTGTGAATGAAACAAAAGACAACTCCAGGTTTGTTTGTGATGAGGAGACATTATAACATAGATCAGAAAATAGGGCCCTTTAATGTGTACAGGTTGTGGGAGAGGCATTTTAAAAATAACACCACACCACATCTTTCACACACATTATAAGTTTTACAAAACATAACTTTATTTGTAAATGCAACAATATAATATTTTCATTACAAAATGGGTCACTCTATTTATTGCTTATTAGCTGCTGATCACAACAGTAGCACATGAAACAACTGCAAACAACTTCTCAATCTCGTCTCCCATGTAAACTCTACACAATTCTTTAGTGTATTCACCAACCTAAAATAAAGCTGCTTTTAAAACCACAAAATCAAAAATAACATTTCAAGAAGTAAATGTAACATAAAAACACAGATAGTCTGAGCAATTCCAGTTTGGATGCAATAAAAGTATATTCACTTCACTAACAAAACGCCATTAGACAACACAGCAAAAAAGTCCATAAATAAACACATTTAAGGCTCAATACAAAATCTATAAAAAATACTTCATGCACTAACTGTGGTTATAGTGGCTGAGCTAAACCAATGCGAAGTGAAACAGGCTGTGTTCATACCCTCAAAACTGGGATTAAACCAGGGCTAAACCAGGGCTAAACCAGGACTAGACCAGGACTAGACCAGACCAAGACTAAACAACAACTAAACCATGACTAAACCGAGACTAGACCAGGACTCAGACCAGGACTCAGACCAGGACTCAGACCAGGGCTAAAAAGATCATTGAAATATGAAAAGATTTTCATAGCTACTGGAACCACCAATGCAAAAACTAAACCAGGCCCAAACCAGGACTAAACCAAGCCTACACCTGGGCTAAACAGAGATCAAACTGACCAACCTGAACAAGTGTGAACTAATGTTGTCAAGATACTAAAATTTCAAACTCGATTGGCTTGATATTTAATACTAATTTTGGTACCACAATGATCATTTAAAAAGACAATTTAGTAATGTAGTTTCTAATAATAATAATAATGTTTCTAATATGCACTTTTGTCCCATTTTTTTTTTTTTTGCAGTGTCTTATCATTAAGATTATCATCTTACTTGTTCAACTGAGTATCTACTTTCACTGCTAGTAGTTTTAATATCAGTTAGTACTGATTGATGCATTTTTTCATTTTATAACTTTAGTGTGAACACAGCCATCGATGTTAGTTCAGGCTAATTATGCCTACAGGGAGAATAACATCAGGTAATAAACCGAAAATGCATGCAGCCATTTTGAAATAATCGTACCGTGATGAGTGGGCACCTGGTGAACATCTGTGAGGCAAAGGCAGGACAGCCGTCTGTGAGTGCTTCATTTTACAGATGTGGAATGTAAACAGAACAGTCCAATTTATATCAGAGAACTTTGTGACTGTAAACATCACAAGCTACATGTTGTAATAGCACTGTGGCCAGATTTGATCATATTTTAAAGATCATATCTATTGAACATCTGTACCTGGTAACATAAAAAATACCAGTTTGTTTGTTAGTTTGGGAATAATTTTGTATCTTTAAAAATGCACAATATAACTTATCAATATGCATTAAAATTGTCAGTTACAAGTGTTGCTAAAAGAAACTGCTCGGCTCAAAGTTGCATTACGTAACTTTTCTTGTCTCCATGGAGATGTTATTGCTATGCCTGGAATGTTCTACAGTATGGTAAACATACAGTTGTTTACCAGTAGTGTACATATACTACATAAAAAGACACATATGCTTTTTTTTTCTAACTGTCTGACATGAAATCAGACTAAACTTTTCCTGTTTTAGGTCAGTTAGGATTAACAAAATTATTTCTATTTGCTAAATGCCAGAAAATTGACAGAAGGATTTTTTAAAGACAATTTTTCATTACTTTCTTCAAAGTCAGTAGTTTAATTTAGTCTGATTCCATGTCAGACAGTGAGAAAAAAAACATGTGTCTTTTTATATGGCGTATGTAAACTTCTGGTTTCAACTGTATGTTTACTATACTGTAGAACATTCCAGGCTTAGCAATAACATCTCCACAGAGACAAGAAAAAATACATAATACAGCTTTAAGCCATATTTGTTTGCTTTTTTGTCATTATTTAATATCAAAATTGCTTATTCACTGGTTGCTTTATAGAAGGGGCCATGTCCATTATATGTTGAGAGAGTAAACTGGATGAATCGAATAGACAGACCTGCTTATTGTTGAAAAGTGCTTTTTCTTTTGACAATTACAGCTTCAGCATCATGATCAGTTTCACAGTAGACTGTACTACACAAATACAGCGCGCTCCACAAACACTGTCCCCGTGATAAAATCTATGGTAACTTGGCGTTTTTGGAGACTTTCTGACCCCAAGTCCCAACGTGAGCCAATTTGAACAGTTCTCCAGCAGCGATTCATGGACTAAACCAGGACTGAACCAGGACCAAACCAGGATCAAACCAGGATCAAACAGGACTAAACCAGGGCTAAACCAGGGCTAATCCAAGACCAAACCAGGATTAAACTAGGACTAAACCAGGACTAAACAGGACTAACCCAGGACCAAACCAGGATCATTGAAATTTAAAGAGATTCTCGTAGCTACTGAAACCACCAATGCAAAGACTAAACCAGGCCCAAACCAGGACTAAACCAGGACTATTCCAGGCCTAACCAAGACGAAACCAGGATTAAACCAGGACTAAACCAGGACTAAACCAGGACCAACCAGGATTAAACCAGGACTAAACCAGAACCAAACCAGGATCATTGAAATTTGAAAACATTTTCGTAGCTACTAGAACCACCAATGCAAATGATATTACCACGTATCATTTACAATTCATAGATATTTCCCAAATGCTGGAAACACCTGGCTGCAATATTTAAATTTACCAAGCACCATAATTTACAAGAACAACATTTTCTTGGTGCAAAAGATAAAAAAAAAACAAGTAAATTTTTCCAACCTCATTTGCCACATCTGTCAAGGGCACCAATAGGCTTTATGTTAAGGGCAGTGTATGTAAAATGTCCCTGTGTTTTTTTCTCAAATCAGTGTGCAGCATCTACATCCTGGTTCTGATTAAGATTGTTCAAATTGTTTTGGAGCACTTGTTGCCGATGGTGACGGTGCAGTTGAATCGCGTTAGAATCGGGGGCTTCCAAAGGCTCAAATGCGATTGAAACTTGGGGCATAAACTGTCTAAATATGCTAACGCTGCCGTGCCAAAAAGTGCGCTGAGGTAGTCTTCCGGCCACAGCCCAGGATCGCGTCCCGGGATCGTACGCTTCCACCACATCGGAAAGCTCAAACGTGTTGTCATAACCTCCAGAGACGTAGAGTTTACCGCCCAAAACCGCCACGCTGCCTCCAACGTGCACCTGCAGAAGACACAGAGACATGTGAGTATATTTTGAGTTTTGTTTTAAGTAATTTTATATCTTTGCAATAAAATAAAAGAATAGATGAAGTGGTTAACCATTGTATTTATATAAACATTTTACGATGAAAAGAGAGAGTAACAAATAGGCTCTTTGCACAGTAGCACGCTAGCTAGCTCATTGTGTCTCAAAGCTAAAAGTCACTTTTATTAAAATTGGAAAACTTAAACAAATAATAAACAACCTATTAAAATTCTAATACATAAAAATAAAGTCTAACCAATTATTTTTATATGTAGAATACTTCAGTTTTATGATGCCTCAAAATTAGCATTAGCGTTAGCACTGAGACACAAACAGTATTCATTTTATTTATGCAGTGTTTGACATGTTGTCAGTGACATCCACCCACAGCTCCCTGTCCACTGCCTTATCTTTAAATATTTATTCATTGACTCGGCAAAAACCACAGAGATAAGAGTGGACAGGAAGTAGTGACGCTAACTGTGAGGTTGCTTGGCGCTGTTGTGCACAGAGCCAATTAAGGAAAAAATATAAAAGACAGCTAAAGGTGCACTGTGTAACGTTTCCTGGTCGTTTGTCAGCTATCTGCTTGTCACCATGGAGAAGGTTATTACTTTTCCTAGTTCCCCAGTATTACTTATCTCTCTAGTATTTATTTAATTACATGTCTCTAAATAGCAAAAAAATGTGACCTGTGACATCCCCTGCTTGTCCATCTATGGAGATAGAATTTAATGCCACACTATGAAGCAATCTATGCAAAGCAATGGTATCTCTACAGAGACAAACAGGTGGCTGATTGTCCACCAAAAAAGTTACCAAGTGTGCCTTTAATTTAAAATGAAAAATAAAACAAAAAAAAAATAAAACAAAAGGGGATATCGCTTAGGTTAATTGAGGGATAGCTGCACTTAAAAGGAAAGCAGTTTTAATCAAGATAAAAATGGTTAACCTATAATGCATGGTTTCTTGTTACGGTACTTTAAGAATGTATTTAATTGTGAAGGATTTCTGTGATACTAAACCTGTGAAGCACTTTGGTCAACCATGTTTGTTTTTAAATGTGACATAATATATAAATACATGCGATGGATTGACATGGCTAACTGTTTTTGCTAGGCTAACCGTTTCCTTGCCTGCACTAAAAGTTTTACTGACCTCAACAAATCCGGCAGAGCATTACAAGATTTTAGTGAATTTAAAAACGTAATATCTTACTTATGTTGAAATTAGCAAAGTCAAAGCTTGTGTGAATAAATATTTCACAGTATGTTCAAGGAATAGACTCGATACTCAATACCAGTTCTGATACCACGATGATAAGACAACAGAATGTGTTTTTCAACATTAAATCGTAGTACTTTCTTTTATATTACAATGTAGCCTTATATCTGTGTAATAGCTCAGTCGTCCAAGTATGTTCCATAGTGGTCCATGGGCATGTACTAGTCTATGTGGTCTCATACTTGTTCTGATACAGCTCAAGATCATTCTAAAGCTATTCAGGAAAGGTTCATTTCTGTCCTGTGAATGTGACTTTTTTTGTATCAATACTTATTCAAATAAGTATTTAGTTTGATATTACTTTTAGTATCGATTAGTATCTGATTTCCGGTACTTCGGTCAACCCGAGTGTGTTCTATGTGTGTCGTTGTAAACAGGAGTCATATCTCACCTGTGTCATTGGGCTGATCTTGTCCCATTGGTTCTTTTGAGGGTTGTACACATCCACCTCGGCTGAATCATCCCTGAGAATAGAAGCAGAAGCAGACTGAAGCCAAAGCTATAAAAAAAACATGGATCTAGTCAGGCCTCAGTGACAGGTACAGTAAAGCCACTCGGATTGATGACATGGGAAACCGTTTAACATCTCGACAGCTCATGCTAGTTTAAAAGACACATAATACGCATTGTTTATATTGTTTTTGGTTTTAAACATGTTTGAGTAGCTTTTCATAGGAATTTAATATTTAGAACTTAAAATAATGCTTATAGAAAACGCACGTCACGCTCCATCAAACGCGCTCCCCATGCTGAGATGAAAACAAAAGCTAGCTATTTAAGCAACTCCGCCCCCATGCTAACATAAGCGCGTGGTTGTAATGAATGCTACTGGCAGAAATCCTCAAAACAAGTCTAGCGATGATTTATGGACTTAAAAAGCACATATAGGCCTGTCATGATAACACATTTTGAAGCAAGACATATCACGACAGAGATCTATAACGACGAATGATAATATTTAAACTATTTTTTTGCCACTGGTACAATAACAATAATGGAAGAAGATCTCAGTAAGCCATTTTTAAATAGACAGTGTCTTTGGGCTTCACCGATCACAACACCTAATTAATTTTTATTAATTATTATTTTTTTATTATTATTTTATTATTATTA